>SJYT01013452.1:0-85968 GCA_006410635.1 Cephalophus harveyi | reverse complement strand
AGTGGAGCTAAGGGGCACGTCGAACTGTCAGACAGGCATTCCTCCCCTCACTTTTAGGGTTCTGAGTCCCTTTGTCTTTCTTCTCTTCCTTTTACGACATTGAGTAGATTTTTTTTTTTAAAAAAAGATCGCCCTAACGATTACAAGGAGTTTTCGGGACCTTAGGTATCTGACAGGACTCCTCTCTGCCTTAAATCCTGGCTTCTTGCCCAGGTGGGCAGGCCCAAGTTTTGGCTTTTGTTGATGGTAACTGGGGCAATGGCAGGGGTTGGCTTGAAGTCAAAGCAGGGAGCCAGAGGTCCGCCCCTCACCCACTGTGGGGACCTGTTGCTTGCCCCCACCTCCCATCCCCAGGACTGTGGTTCACGGCTGGATCCTCGGTTTCGGCACCTCTTTCAGGAACCTTCTGTTCTCTGTGAGGAGTCACAGCGGAGGCAGGATGCATTCTTGTGAGCGTTTCCCTCTTGAGCCTTTTGCTTTTCTTAAAGCTTGTAAACTGGAGATGCCAGGGAACTATAAATGAACTCTGAATTTGGGCCGATCGGAATCCACACACTCGAGCCTGCGGGGAGCTCCTTGGACTCCTCCATGCGTGACTTCCCCTTTCCAGAGCTGGTAGAATATTCCTTCATCTGGAAGCTGGACTTGGACAAGTCACTGAAGGCCTCAGGGTCATTTGTGGATTTGACCGTCTGGGTCTCTTCCACCCTTGGTGCACTGTGGGTCTGGGGACATCTGAGGACACCTGTACACTCTTATTACCCATTTTATTATGTAAATGGAAATGGTGCAGAAATGGGCATCTTTGATAGACTCAGAGAAAGAGCAGGTGCAGATGCTTTGTTAGGAAGGGAGTCAGTGTATCCTTCCCAGAGTACTTAATTCACGTGCTTCCTGTATGTCACAAAACACTGGGAATTAGGACTGAAGGAGCCTCCGTACCGTAACCTATACAGTTAGTCTGTCTTGTAGTTCATTTGTTTGTCCAATTGCATTTCTAGTGTTGAATGAAGAAAGAGCCTCATCACTGGTTTCCTAAAGCCGTCAACAGGCATCAGTCACGGAGGCAACATCAACGTGACTCCCTTTTCTTCCTGAAAATCCTTCGCATTTTGGATTCCAAGAGGAGGTAGTTAAGAAAATCAGTGCCTCTGTGTCAGATCTGCTCTGGCTCCATTTCTGGAGCTGGCTTGGTGCCTCCTTCTCTTTTTGGGTCAGTGGAGAATGTACTGTGCCCCTCTCTCGGGCCCTGTTAACTCCTGGAGGGGCCGTGGCTATGTGCTGTCTGTCGCTCCCTGTCTCCCTCACGCCCTTCTCCCATATTGGCTGAATGTTCAGAGCACACAGACACTGGACTTCCTCCCTGGTACTCCCTGGTCAGGGGTAAGCCCTTTACCCCAGATTAAGCTTTGCTTATCTTGGGTCATCAGGCTAGGTTGGTTTCAGTGAATTATCTCAGCCAGTGGAATGCAGAAGATGCCAAGATTGGAAAGGCCTGGGTCCCAAAGTATGGACTGTAAGTCAGGCATATCATGAGCATCACGTGAGAACTTGTTAGAAATTCTAGGTCCCAAGACCAGACCTAAGGATCTGTGTTTTACCAAGATCTCTAGGTGATTCAGACACCCAGTAAAGATTGGAAAGCACTTGTTGAGATGGTATGTTAAGAGAAGCCGGCTGGCTCAAGTACTATCTTACCTTTCACTCTGAGGGTTAAACTATCTCAGAGGCTGCTTGGTTTTTTAGGTTTTTTCCCATTCAGAAAATGAAAGCATTAGTTGCCCAGTTGTGTCTGACTCTGCGACCCCCATGAACTATAGCCCGCCAGACTCCTCTGATGGGATTCCCCAGGCAAGAATACTGGAGTGGGTTGCCTTTCCCTCGCCAGGAAATCTTCTGGACCCAGGGACTGAACCTGAGTCTCCCACATTGCAGGAGGATTCTTTACCAGAGAGGGAGACAAATGGAGACCCTTTAGGAGTCTGTTGAAGGCCCAAGGGATGTTGGAAGTTTTATACCTGTTGGAGGTACTAGCATTATGGAAATTTGTCCCCTCTGCTTGGCACACCAGTCTGTTATGCTGCTGCCAATCTCTTGTGAGCTTAGGACGGCACTGTATTCCAAGACAAGAAAACCACGTGGTAGGTAGAAAAGAAAAAAATATGACAGCCATCTTCTGTTCTAAGACTTGGAGGCAAAATGAAGCCCGATAGTGGTCATGACCAGTGGGTCGGTCATTGCCTACTGTGGCTTTGTAAGTCCTGTAAGTTTTGGCAGCTACACTGTGAACAGTGGTGGAGGGGACCTTTAAGAGAAATTGCTGTGTCTTGTGGCGTCTGGCTGCCGGCAGGGCATTGCCTGTCTGTGGTCTCCTGCTGAGGGTCTGGGTGAGTGATGCCTGGTATGGAACTGGGGGCTGCCTTTCACCAGGCAGCCCTTCTCTTCTGCACTGCATAGCGGTGTGGTGAGAGGCATTCGTTGCAACTGCTTATATAATTTGGAAGTTGAGGAAATAGGGGATTCATCATCTAAATGAAATATACATCTCTTTGGCAGCCATAAACTTAGACAGTTGTTGTAGGTGACTAAGTGTTTGGGGAAGCCTGTGAGAACACACACGTTTTGGAACTATTTATCTTTTGTCCTTTTATGTCGGCATCCATCACTTTCCATCCCACTCGAGCTAGATGAGTTGAATCACTTGTGGAAATGCCTGGATTGTTTCTCTCTCAGAGAGACACCCTAAAAAATTGCCTACATTGGCAAGAGGTGGAGGACTGGTAACCACTTTAAATCAACCACGGGCTTCTTTTGACCCTTGCTATGATGAGATAGCTTAGAAAGAGAAAGGAAAAAGACTCAGGAATCTCCTCAAATTGAAACTGTAATCCTTCGGTCTTAACCCAAATTTCTATGCAATTAAAACAAAACACAATTCCTTATTAGTTTAAAAATACATGCTAAATATTATTAAACTTGAAGGGTATTAAGGGAAAGAAAAGCAACAAAAAATCACCTGAAGTCAGCTTCATGCAAAGAAAACCAAATATTTTGGTTTATAGTTTCTCTGCCTCTCAGACTTACATTATAAACGTATAAGCGCAGAATGTTTATATTAAGTGCAGTATTTATTTTGCTTTAACAAAAATGCTGCCATACTGTCCTTTTGCATTTAGCAGTGCATTACATTTTCTCTCATTAATACCCTTTCTGTATATGATTTTTCAGTGGCTGCATCCTATGTGGTTTAGCTCCTCTAAGAAATGGGCATAACTGTAGTTACTGGTCTAATCCAATAGGGAACAAGAGCAACAATAACAGAAAAGCCTTAGTTCCAGGAGCACTGAAGTTGGATTCCATCTCCACGGGGGAACTGTGTGACTGAGTGGCAATTTGGTTTCATTTTTGTGCGTTCTATGACTTGCACACACTTGACTCAAGCTCTCATTTTTTAAAATGGCTTGGGGCCCCGGGTGTTTTCTTGTTCTAAGAGTCTCAGATGTCTCTCCATCTGCCTCTGGAAATACCTTATGAGTCCAGACCAGAGCCTCGATAAATAAGCTAATATGGAGTTAGGGAGAGAAGCTAAGCAAGGAAAACAGAATTAGTTCTTCCTTCTCTGTAAAAACGTACCAGCCCTTCTCCTGTCTGCATTCATTTTGGAAAAGGGTCTGTAGGTGATGCTGAAAGTTTGGAACTGTGTAGCTGTTAGGATCTGCCTTAAGAACCTTCCAGAAGTTCAGCTGCTGTTGTGAGTCTGCCCCTGCAGAGTGACTCCTACCAGCTTCTCACTGGAGAAATTTCAAAGTCCTCGGCCCCGCAAGTTATGGCCCCACCCTGCCACTCTACTCTGAAACTCATGGTGCTTGCCTGCATTTATCTGACATGCAACTAGGTCTGTTCACATCCAGAGACTAGCTCCTCTCTGTCGAAGCGCGTGACGTGCTTCCTCCTCCGACAGCAGCCTCCTGGAGTTTTCTTCCCCTTGGAAATCCCACCCTACCTTTACTCAAGACTCAGGTCTATGTGGAGTTGCAGCCCTCTGGGCTTCCTCGCTCAAGACGCTTACTGACACAGATGGGCTTCTTGCAGTTGATGTTTCTCATTCGTTCCAGCCACTTGATAATGTGTTCATGTGCTCATACTTACTTGGTTATACACCTATGTATGTGAACGCATCCCCACTTAAAGTGATAACCCTTTTCCATGTACAAATCAGATTTCCCATCAGTTGACAAAAAAGATGTATTTCTTTTGCTTTCATTTTATAGAAAGCCACACCCAAACCTCACAAACCACAGATGGGAATGGATTTTAAATCTTCTGAATTGGCCATGACTGGCCACAAAATTAGGATCTCTGTTTTCTTATGTCTTCAAAATGACTCGTACCTTCCTTTGAACTGTAATCTCCAATCGTAATGAAACTGCAGTAACAGGATGTACAGGGGTTGATGGGGAGAAAATAGCACACAAACCTCAGAAGTAACATAAGCTGATGAAGAGTCAGATGATGCAGAAACATGAGGCTGGAAGCCCTCCCCTCCTCTCTCTCTCTCCTTGGTTTTCTTCTATGCTCAAGACTACTCTACTTGAAAGGCATAATTCTACCCATCTCTTACACTGTAGTCAGTGTCTTCAGGAACCACTTGTGTAAGGGGAAATTTGCCCATGGCTATTGCACAAGCTGGGGGCCATCTGTAGAGCTAAATTGTGAGACCCTACTAAATAGGACCCTGCTGTTTAGCTCCTATTTTCCCCAGTAGTGACTGGGACTAAGTCCCTTTGCATGGAAGCTGCCCAATGCCTTTGAGGCATCAGGAACAATACCACCTGAGTGTCTCTTTTTCCAGTATGCTTCCAGTGGTATAGGCATAGTAATTATGTATACCTATGTGTGGAAAGTGCACGGAATTGTCCAGGCCAGAATACTGAAGTGGGTTGCCTTTCCCTCCTCTGGGGGATCTTCCCAACCTAGGGGTTGAACCCAGGTCTCTCACATTGCAGGCGGATTCTTGACCAGCTGAGCCACAGGGGGAGCCCATGTATGTGCCTGCCAGACACAAACTTATGTACGATCACACGTTTCCATATGGAGTTTCTGCCTTCTTTAATAAGGTGGGCACAGGGGACAGTCATTGGGAGACCCTTGCCGGCAAAGGCTCCGTCATAAGAGCAGGAACATAGGGCCAAGCCCCCTTGACAACCTTGTTGAGCTATGCCTTGTGGTAGCGCTGGTTATGTGTGCAAATAAACTGATGTCTCTATTTGTTTATAGTTTCTCTGCCTCTCAGACTTACATTATAAACGTATAAGCGCAGAATGTTTATATTAAGTGCAGTATTTATTTTGCTTTAACAAAAATGCTGCCATACTGTCCTTTTGCATTTAGCAGTGCATTACATTTTCTCTCATTAATACCCTTTCTGTATATGATTTTTCAGTGGCTGCATCCTATGTGGTTTAGCTCCTCTAAGAAATGGGCATAACTGTAGTTACTGGTCTAATCCAATAGGGAACAAGAGCAACAATAACAGAAAAGCCTTAGTTCCAGGAGCACTGAAGTTGGATTCCATCTCCACGGGGGAACTGTGTGACTGAGTGGCAATTTGGTTTCATTTTTGTGCGTTCTATGACTTGCACACACTTGACTCAAGCTCTCATTTTTTAAAATGGCTTGGGGCCCCGGGTGTTTTCTTGTTCTAAGAGTCTCAGATGTCTCTCCATCTGCCTCTGGAAATACCTTATGAGTCCAGACCAGAGCCTCGATAAATAAGCTAATATGGAGTTAGGGAGAGAAGCTAAGCAAGGAAAACAGAATTAGTTCTTCCTTCTCTGTAAAAACGTACCAGCCCTTCTCCTGTCTGCATTCATTTTGGAAAAGGGTCTGTAGGTGATGCTGAAAGTTTGGAACTGTGTAGCTGTTAGGATCTGCCTTAAGAACCTTCCAGAAGTTCAGCTGCTGTTGTGAGTCTGCCCCTGCAGAGTGACTCCTACCAGCTTCTCACTGGAGAAATTTCAAAGTCCTCGGCCCCGCAAGTTATGGCCCCACCCTGCCACTCTACTCTGAAATTCATGGTGCTTGCCTGCATTTATCTGACATGCAACTAGGTCTGTTCACATCCAGAGACTAGCTCCTCTCTGTCGAAGCGCGTGACGTGCTTCCTCCTCCGACAGCAGCCTCCTGGAGTTTTCTTCCCCTTGGAAATCCCACCCTACCTTTACTCAAGACTCAGGTCTATGTGGAGTTGCAGCCCTCTGGGCTTCCTCGCTCAAGACGCTTACTGACACAGATGGGCTTCTTGCAGTTGATGTTTCTCATTCGTTCCAGCCACTTGATAATGTGTTCATGTGCTCATACTTACTTGGTTATACACCTATGTATGTGAACGCATCCCCGCTTAAAGCGATAACCCTTTTCCATGTACAAATCAGATTTCCCATCAGTTGACAAAAAAGATGTATCTCTTTTGCTTTCATTTTATAGAAAGCCACACCCAAACCTCACAAACCACAGATGGGAATGGATTTTAAATCTTCTGAATTGGCCATGACTGGCCACAAAATTAGGATCTCTGTTTTCTTATGTCTTCAAAATGACTCGTACCTTCCTTTGAACTGTAATCTCCAATCGTAATGAAACTGCAGTAACAGGATGTACAGGGGTTGATGGGGAGAAAATAGCACACAAACCTCAGAAGTAACATAAGCTGATGAAGAGTCAGATGATGCAGAAACATGAGGCTGGAAGCCCTCCCCTCCTCTCTCTCTCTCCTTGGTTTTCTTCTATGCTCAAGACTACTCTACTTGAAAGGCATAATTCTACCCATCTCTTACACTGTAGTCAGTGTCTTCAGGAACCACTTGTGTAAGGGGAAATTTGCCCATGGCTATTGCACAAGCTGGGGGCCATCTGTAGAGCTAAATTGTGAGACCCTACTAAATAGGACCCTGCTGTTTAGCTCCTATTTTCCCCAGTAGTGACTGGGACTAAGTCCCTTTGCATGGAAGCTGCCCAATGCCTTTGAGGCATCAGGAACAATACCACCTGAGTGTCTCTTTTTCCAGTATGCTTCCAGTGGTATAGGCATAGTAATTATGTATACCTATGTGTGGAAAGTGCACGGAATTGTCCAGGCCAGAATACTGAAGTGGGTTGCCTTTCCCTCCTCTGGGGGATCTTCCCAACCTAGGGGTTGAACCCAGGTCTCTCACATTGCAGGCGGATTCTTGACCAGCTGAGCCACAGGGGGAGCCCATGTATGTGCCTGCCAGACACAAACTTATGTACGATCACACGTTTCCATATGGAGTTTCTGCCTTCTTTAATAAGGTGGGCACAGGGGACAGTCATTGGGAGACCCTTGCCGGCAAAGGCTCCGTCATAAGAGCAGGAACATAGGGCCAAGCCCCCTTGACAACCTTGTTGAGCTATGCCTTGTGGTAGCGCTGGTTATGTGTGCAAATAAACTGATGTCTCTATTTGAGATGCTGTCTGCCTCCTTACCCGGGCCCCTCCAGGCTGCCCGCCCTCCACCCCCACCTTCCCCAGCAGAGAACTTAGTTTCTCTGTCTAGCCAGTGGCCCCTGCCACAAACCCATTTCTGAGCATCAAGTACTAGCCAATAAGAACTATTTCTGTGAACCCGAAATCACTCCCCAGCTCCACTGTCCGCCCCTGCCCCCACCCAGATGCAGATAAGAGACTAAGCTCGGAACAGAAGGGCTTCCTGTCTCTCTGGGCCCCTCACCTGGTCCTGGGTTTGTTTGGTGACTCCCTGAAGGCTCACACCCCTCCTCACCGCCCCCCGCCCGCCTCGCCCGGGCGGGAGCGCACGGAGGCAGGAGTCTTGTCTGCAGATTCCTGTGGACTCATACTGAGCTGAAGCACAGGCCGGTGGGTGGCGTGCCACCTTGGCAATGTGGGCATCGCCTGAGTTGTCCAGATGGCCCTTAGTTGTGCCACGGTATTTGGAATGCTCTCCAGGCAAAGCTTTATGTGGCACAGCTACATACACCTATGCTATCTTGCCTCAAAATGCTTCCAGTTCAACAGAATAGATGCCCCTCACCCCACCCCCCACCCTGCCCCTGCCCTTGCTTTCTGAAGATGACCATACTGGTTTTACACAGCAGAGCAGCTCTGGGCATTCGTTTGTTTCACGGTCTTTCCCTGTCTGAAGTGTGAACCTCACGGATGGGAGGAGGCAGTGCTTACCCAGTCGTGCGCCCCTCAGCTCGCCCCCCACGCCGCTGCTAAAGCAGTCAGCAGTGGTTGCTGACCCCTCTCCCCTCTGGCTCTCCATCATCTACCCCCTGCCCGGAGGTAGCAGCCTTCCCTGCTCTTGCTGCTCCCCAGGGCTCCCGGGCGCCAGTCCTATCACAGTTCTTGTCCTTTCCAAATGAATCCTGCTGTTTCACCTGCTGGGAACTGGCATTTGCTTTCTTTTCTTTTTTTTTTCCTAAAATGACCTGCCCAACTCTCTGCCCATAGAGAACCTGCCTTTTCCTTTCATGTGAGTGAATGTTTCTGCTTCTGGGGAAACCTTTCTGAACTTTGTTTTTTCTTCTACTTGAAATATTTAGTCCTGTTGCTATCATTATTTGTGGACATGTTTGTTTTCCTTAAGAGCATAGAACTTCGTGAGGACAGAGACCACTTGTTTAATTCATGCTTCTGTCCCACATTTCCCTCGCTGCCCCTCACCCCAGGGTCCAAGAAAAACAGGTGATTGATAAACACTTGTTGAAGTGACCCTCATGAGTCCCCTGCATGGCGCATTTCCTTTCAGCTGGGTTGATGTTAACTTGTGACATGTTTGCTTAAGAAAAACCTAGTCCAGGATTCCTCATTATGATTGGTTCTATGAACAGCTTGACTCTCCCAATTTTCATGGACTACTTAAATTTCCCAGGGCTCCAAAGAGGTCTAAACTTGTATTTGCATTCTGCCTACCTGAAAAGGACTTGTTGTTTCGGTTAAGCCGCTCCTTTTCCAAGAGGGGGTAATGGCCCACCTCAGCTGACAGAGACAAAGCATCATGGTGGCTTGAAGCCAGACAGCTCGGATGACATATTAGAAGCTCGCTGGGAACACGGGTGGCACTCCAGGAAGTGTTGCCAGTAGAGGAGAAGCTTCCATATGCTAGAAGATAAGCTCACGTGTTGACTGCCAGGCGTTTGAAGGTATAATGACCTCTCCTTACCTGTGTATCCAAGGATGGAGTTGAATGTGACATTTTAGAGATGAAAATGGCCAAGAAAAAAGGCAGCGAGAAAAAGGCAAAGCTGATTCCCAACCATTCTCTCGCCCACATTAGGAGATGGTCCTCATGTCAAAGGATAAAGAGTGCAACCTGGTCAGCTGAGAAGAGGGAGGGAGGTGAAGGGAAAGGCATTCACCTTCATGGAGGACCCACTCTTTGCTAGATACTCAGCTCAGTACTTGACCTACATGACATAATTTAATTTTCCTAAGAACTTTGCCAGGTAATTATTTCCACTTTACAGATGCAGAAACTGATGCTCAGGGAAAATAGATGGACTTGCCCAAGGTAAACACGACTGGTGAGCGGCAGAGTTCCGGCCTAGCTGGCACCGGAAAGCAGAGGGGCAGCCTTGCACACTCGTATGTTGCTTCTGTGTCCTGACTAGGGAGGTAAAAATAGCAAGCCGGGTTGTGGGGCTGAGGGAAGCAAATGGGCGTTTTGCAAGAGCGGGCTTTAGGCAGGGCTCTGTGGGGCTTTCCAGTTTTTCCTGACACTTAACCATGTTTTTCTGGCCTGACTCCTGTGGGGTCTGTTGTGCATAGATGGATCAGAGTATTTAGAGGTGACAGCCTTAGGAACTAATTCAGGATACAGCTAGGGTAGGCTGGTAAGATATGCGCAACAAGACAAAAGGTAGTATATACTTTGCATTAGAAAGTAGTACAAGTCAGGGTGAGTTGGTGACCCACGGCATCAGCCAGTCCGCAGGCACTAGGCTTGGCCAAATGTTGAATGTCTAAGGGACAGAGCTTTAGAAGGACAGATGGATGACTGTGTCAGGCACGCCCCTCTACAAACTCTGAAGAAAGTCTGCGTTGGACGTCTTATGAGGAATCATCCTCTATGCTTTCACCACTTGTAGATCCGGGAGAAGATACAACGTCCGTGCCAGTGAAAGTCTTTCTGACTGAACTGCATTGAACAGGGCAGCTGTAAAAGGGTGCTGGGAGGGGTCAGCTTCTCTGCGCTGCTTCCAGTGAGTTTGTTAGGAGAGGAGAGTGAGGGAATGAAGGGAAGAAGAGGGCGTTTTCTCCAGGGGAGCCGCAGTGTCGAGCACAGAATCATAAGGTGGATACTCCGGACATGGGAAGTGGGGCGAGTGCTGGAAACGGTGACGGAGACCACGTCTGGAAAGCGCAATAAACAGAGCCAGCTTCTGGCTGGGCTGGAGGCTGAGTGGCTTCTGACTGGACGGGAGGGTCTGGTCTGAGACGGGCAGTGAGAGAGCTCCGAGGCAGCTCCCCTCTTCTCTGCGGATGCACGCCCTGCGTCCTTCCTGTCTCCCCAGAGCTGGGCTCTCTCCTTTAGTAACCACACACTGCCAGATCAGGGGCTTTGGTGGTGGCTCAGACGGTAAAGACTCACCCTGCAATGCAGGAGATCTGGGTTCGATCGCTGGAGGGGAGGGCATGGCCACCCGCTCTGGTATTCTGGCCCGGAGAGCCCCCCTGGACAGAGGAGCCTCGTGGGCTCCGGTCCATGAGGTCGCAGAGTCAGACACGACTGAGGGGCTAAGCACAGCCCAGCCGCCAGGTCAGAATCCGCGCTCGGAGGGGTCTGCTCTTCTTCCAAATAAGTGTAAGGATGCCCTCTGGGTCTTGGATTTCTTGGGTTCGTTCCCTTCTCCATTTTCCTGTGCCTGCTGACTCCCCTCCTTCACTCTTGCCAGCCTCTTGGAACTCTTCTCTCTCTGCCTTAGGATGAGTGAAACGCAGCCCCTTTTCTGTGTGTGTCTGAGGGCTGGGGTTGGCGGGGGTTTTAGCACTGCCTAGTAGAGGAGACAAAGTTCACTAGCTCTCCCCGGCTCTGGGGGCCTTGCTGCCGCTGCCTCTCCCCCTACTCCTCTTCCTCCGCCATCCGCCCCTTCCCGGCAGTCGCTGCTAAGTACCCTACTTAGTCTCCACTTCTTCCAAGTCCCCAGCCCTCTCCCTAGTGGTATCTGCACCTGAGGGCTCCAAGACTCTCTGGGTGCTTTATTAAAGCAAAGCAATTTAGGTCTCTCAGGCTCAGGCTGGACACAATGGAGCTCCGTGGCCTCACTCCCCGGTCATCTCAACAGAAAGACGACCCACCTCAGCAAGGAGGTGGATCATGCCATTTCCTGGCGGGCAGAAGAAGTTGTAACTCCTGGGTGTTTTCAACACAACAAGCCTTTCCCCTTCCTCCAGTGTTGAGAGCATGTTGGGCAGAGTCCAGGTGCTACAGAGGCCGGAGACGCCTGCACACCCCACTCCCCGTTCTGCCGACAGCAGAGGAGTCTGTGAATGGCTTGCATCAGGCTTGCTGCTGGATTTACTCCTTACCTCGGTCCTGGGAGAGGCCAGTGGCTTGGCCGTGGTGTATTCCTCACTGAAGAGAAAACTTGGGCGGCTGAGTGGAGTTAGTGATCCAGGATCGCAGGGCCAACCCTCAGTGACCTTGGGCGAGTCCTCGACAAACAGGACAAATGGAAGCACGGCAGCCTTCCCTTTATAAGGACTGCCCTGCTTGCAGGGGTTGCCCTCCCCCTCGGACGGCACAGCTGGACTGGCCACCTCTCTGCCTCTGAAACCCAGTGTGTGCACTGGGCGAAGGAGGCGTCAGGACAGTTGCTTCCCGAGAGCCGAAAGGACAGAATGCGGGGCTGCTTCCAAGTTTGGGTTTTGCTTTTCTTCTTTGTGGCCTTGCTTTCCCCTCACTATTCATAACTCCTTCCTGAAAGCCAGGTGGTCCCGCATCCCCACCCACGCTCCTCACCAGCCACCCTATCAGAATCCAGTCTATTAAGATGTCCAGTTCGGAGAGCCAGTCACTCCCTGCTGGAAAGGACTGTGTAGTGTGGCTGGACTGGAAGGGCTCAGGTCAAGGGCGATTGTCCTTTTGTGATGCATAATTTAACAGAGTCTCTGAGAGGGGACAGAATTTTCGTCCATCCGATTCCATCTGTGGTACAAATGGCTTAAAAAAAAAAATCAGTAGATTAAGGATTAAGTCAGAGGACTCCCCCCAGTCTTCATCCTATTATCATGCGTGCTGTTGGCTCATTGCACTGCATTGTATTTTTTTCCTCGAGAAATAAATACAAGGAAAAATCATTGCATATCAGGGATTGGCAGAAAGCTGCTAAAGACTTCTCGTGGTCTCTGGGTGAAGAAGGGCTCTGTCACCTTTGAGGGGACTCTTGGCTTTTTGGTGGCCCAGCTTTCCCACCCAGAAAACACTGGAACACTTAAGGCACAGACTACAGCTGTGTCTGTTCAAATCTGTGTACTTTTGGATTTAGATGACATTTTCAGAATCCATGCTTTTTGACACATTTGGGCGCCCATGGCGTTGCTGGAAACGGTGACGGAGACCACGTCTGGAAAGCGCAATAAACAGAGCCAGCTTCTGGCTGGGCTGGAGGCTGAGTGGCTTCTGACTGGACGGGAGGGTCTGGTCTGAGACGGGCAGTGAGAGAGCTCCGAGGCAGCTCCCCTCTTCTCTGCGGATGCACGCCCTGCGTCCTTCCTGTCTCCCCAGAGCTGGGCTCTCTCCTTTAGTAACCACACACTGCCAGATCAGGGGCTTTGGTGGTGGCTCAGACGGTAAAGACTCACCCTGCAATGCAGGAGATCTGGGTTCGATCGCTGGAGGGGAGGGCATGGCCACCCGCTCTGGTATTCTGGCCCGGAGAGCCCCCCTGGACAGAGGAGCCTCGTGGGCTCCGGTCCATGAGGTCGCAGAGTCAGACACGACTGAGGGGCTAAGCACAGCCCAGCCGCCAGGTCAGAATCCGCGCTCGGAGGGGTCTGCTCTTCTTCCAAATAAGTGTAAGGATGCCCTCTGGGTCTTGGATTTCTTGGGTTCGTTCCCTTCTCCATTTTCCTGTGCCTGCTGACTCCCCTCCTTCACTCTTGCCAGCCTCTTGGAACTCTTCTCTCTCTGCCTTAGGATGAGTGAAACGCAGCCCCTTTTCTGTGTGTGTCTGAGGGCTGGGGTTGGCGGGGGTTTTAGCACTGCCTAGTAGAGGAGACAAAGTTCACTAGCTCTCCCCGGCTCTGGGGGCCTTGCTGCCGCTGCCTCTCCCCCTACTCCTCTTCCTCCGCCATCCGCCCCTTCCCGGCAGTCGCTGCTAAGTACCCTACTTAGTCTCCACTTCTTCCAAGTCCCCAGCCCTCTCCCTAGTGGTATCTGCACCTGAGGGCTCCAAGACTCTCTGGGTGCTTTATTAAAGCAAAGCAATTTAGGTCTCTCAGGCTCAGGCTGGACACAATGGAGCTCCGTGGCCTCACTCCCCGGTCATCCCAACAGAAAGACGACCCACCTCAGCAAGGAGGTGGATCATGCCATTTCCTGGCGGGCAGAAGAAGTTGTAACTCCTGGGTGTTTTCAACACAACAAGCCTTTCCCCTTCCTCCAGTGTTGAGAGCATGTTGGGCAGAGTCCAGGTGCTACAGAGGCCGGAGACGCCTGCACACCCCACTCCCCGTTCTGCCGACAGCAGAGGAGTCTGTGAATGGCTTGCATCAGGCTTGCTGCTGGATTTACTCCTTACCTCGGTCCTGGGAGAGGCCAGTGGCTTGGCCGTGGTGTATTCCTCACTGAAGAGAAAACTTGGGCGGCTGAGTGGAGTTAGTGATCCAGGATCGCAGGGCCAACCCTCAGTGACCTTGGGCGAGTCCTCGACAAACAGGACAAATGGAAGCACGGCAGCCTTCCCTTTATAAGGACTGCCCTGCTTGCAGGGGTTGCCCTCCCCCTCGGACGGCACAGCTGGACTGGCCACCTCTCTGCCTCTGAAACCCAGTGTGTGCACTGGGCGAAGGAGGCGTCAGGACAGTTGCTTCCCGAGAGCCGAAAGGACAGAATGCGGGGCTGCTTCCAAGTTTGGGTTTTGCTTTTCTTCTTTGTGGCCTTGCTTTCCCCTCACTATTCATAACTCCTTCCTGAAAGCCAGGTGGTCCCGCATCCCCACCCACGCTCCTCACCAGCCACCCTATCAGAATCCAGTCTATTAAGATGTCCAGTTCGGAGAGCCAGTCACTCCCTGCTGGAAAGGACTGTGTAGTGTGGCTGGACTGGAAGGGCTCAGGTCAAGGGCGATTGTCCTTTTGTGATGCATAATTTAACAGAGTCTCTGAGAGGGGACAGAATTTTCGTCCATCCGATTCCATCTGTGGTACAAATGGCTTAAAAAAAAAAATCAGTAGATTAAGGATTAAGTCAGAGGACTCCCCCCAGTCTTCATCCTATTATCATGCGTGCTGTTGGCTCATTGCACTGCATTGTATTTTTTTCCTCGAGAAATAAATACAAGGAAAAATCATTGCATATCAGGGATTGGCAGAAAGCTGCTAAAGACTTCTCGTGGTCTCTGGGTGAAGAAGGGCTCTGTCACCTTTGAGGGGACTCTTGGCTTTTTGGTGGCCCAGCTTTCCCACCCAGAAAACACTGGAACACTTAAGGCACAGACTACAGCTGTGTCTGTTCAAATCTGTGTACTTTTGGATTTAGATGACATTTTCAGAATCCATGCTTTTTGACACATTTGGGCGCCCATGGCGGGTGTGAAAGGTCCAGAGGTCACTGCCCATTGTCGCTGTCTTCATTTTGCACAAGTTGTAACTGAGGCCCCGAGGTTTTGTGAACAGGCTTGCACAGGCTGACCCCAGCCTCGGGTCCTGGGACTCCGGGTGCTGGCTCCTTGCCCCACTTCTGCCTTTCTGACCAGAGGGCAAAGCAGACTGTGCATGACTCTTCCTGCTGAGTGAAAGGCGGGCAGTGTCCTCGCGGTCGAAAGGTGAAGAAGACATAGTTGGCTCTGCAGCCTCGATTTATGAGGCACAGAGCTTTGCTGCCTTCATTCTATAAAATCGCAGAGGGCCAGCGCTTCCAGCAACAGAGTAGAGAGTCAGGACGCCTCTGCTCTCGCCCTCTCCCTCCCTTTACCCACTGCATCCTCCCTTTCCCTCCCAGACTTCTCTGGATGGATCTGCCCTTGGACGTCGTCTGAAGAGGAGGAGAGGGGGAAGGAAATGAGCAGGGTTGAGCCCAAGGGGGAGAAGGGAAAGGAGGCAAGGGGCGGTGGTGTCCAGGAGGGGTGCAGCTGGGCTGGAAGGAGCCCCGTGGGGTTGGGCTGCCCTCCTCTGCTCAGATTCCCGGGTAGATGGGGCCGTTGGGGCCAATCTCATCACTCCATGGGGTGGGCAGACCCTACCACGGAGGGTCAGAGGGTGCCCAGCCGAAAAGACCCATTTCCCTACCCAAATACCAACAATACTCTCTAGTTTATCTAAGAGCTTGAGTCCAGATGGATCTGTTTTTGGATGATTCTCAGGAGGGAAAGACTCTGAAATTGCCTCCAGGGAGTAAGTATGCAGGTCAGGACCATGGACAGCACCCTGGGGGGCGGTGGCACTCACCCTCCTGGCTTCCCAAGATGTGGCAGGCAACGTCGCAAGGGGTCACACTGCAGGGCCACAAAATACTTCACAAGAAACTTCCTCCCAGCCCCCCTGAACCAACAAGCCCACCTGGCAAATAAGTAATAACCTTTACGGCGAGGTCTGGCCAGCTAGGCAGTTGAGAATGCAGGAGAGAGGAAGGCTTTTCCCTTGTGGTGGCTTCATTTGTGATGGCAAGGGAGCATCTGAACATCTTCCCAGTGAGGACCAGGGCTCCACCTTCTATCAGAGAAGAGGGAAAAATGATGCTTCAGCACAGTACTCAGTTTCTTCACTTTTAGAAATTTCAAAGAACGAAACGTGGACAAATTGACTGCCTGGAGCCATGGTTGTAAATGCCCTTCTTTCCTCCAAGGCTCTGAAAAACTGGCAAATATGAGAAACTCTTCGGGGAACCTCCATAGGCAGATCTGAGGAGATGAGAAGTGGAAAGTGAAGGGAGTGTAGCCAGACTGGGAAGGAGAAGCTCTCTATGGCCAAAGGGTTAGCGTATTCTTTCTTGACGAGGGCCAGAACCAGGGCATCAGGTAAAAAGCAAGCGCTGAACAAGTCATTGAGCCAAAGAAGGTGACTGAACCAGGGCCCTCCTGAAATCAAGAGCCACAGGAAGTAGTGGGAAATGCACAGTCAGGTAGTTCCTGGCAGGATAGAGCAGTGGTTCTGGGGGAACCACTCGTGGGGTGCCCTTGCTTGTAATGACCTTCTACCTGTACTCGACAGAGGAGAGCAGAGGTGTGCTTGGTTGCATTTAAGCGTTCAGGGACAAGCCAGACCCCCCATCCCAAACCTTTGGGTGCCCTTTCTACTGCTAGATGATGACAGACAGTTTCCAGGACCCCCTGATGGAATGGTGTGCTGAAGGTAGGGAAAGGGAACACCCAGAAATTGCTCTTCTGGTCTGTGCCCTTCCTGGTGGAAATAGGTACTGAAGCTGACCATGGTGTCCATGGTGACTGGTGCTTCCTTAGTGATGAACTGGGACCCCAGACTGAGTCACCTCAATGTGTGGGCCGTGAGCAGAGACTTGGGGGATCAGTCATGGTCGAAACCAGGGAGACTTGGGGTACAGCCTGGGGAAAGAGGTTGACAGAACAGGAAGGCAATGGGATTATGCCTCTGGTTTAAAAGTCAAAAGTCAAATGGCTCCTGCCGGTGGTTTTCTAGGTTTGGCACAGGAAAATGGCATGTTTTCCATTTGGTACCAGATGACAGTTCTTGCTTGCCTGGAACCTACCTTAGAGCAGTGAAGCCTGACGTCACCTGGGTCATGGATTTCTCTGGGAGCTGGTGAAAGTCATATTTGCAGAAAGACAACATTACACATAATTCCAGTGTGTTTATGGACCCCTGAGTGACAGCTCCCAGCCCCCTTCTCCCTCCCACCCCAGACTCTGATTTACAAACCACTGCTTTTGTCTGTTTTTCTTTTTGCACACCAGAGAGTGTATAGGAATTCTGTAAGGCATTGGCCAGGCGCCAAAGTAAAGATGGGAATATTGGGATGTGACCTGAGCTTATGCCAAAAGGGGATTTTCTGGGTGGAGGGATACAGTGAGCTTTGTGAGCCTCCCCTTCATGGGAAGACTGTTTTCCATAGGACATGTGGCAAGATTCTGTTTTTTCCCCAGATTACATTCATCTCTCCAGTGCGCTGTGGCTGGAAGAGAACGGATAGATTGGACAGACTGAAGGATACATGTCTTTAATAGCTGCTCCAGCACTCTCCCACCTGTTGGATGCTAGGCTTGGGAATGTGCTAGCTGTGTGGTGAGTGCAGACTGGAGACTCTGTGAATGGCAGTGGCTGGGGCCAACTCAGCGGCAAACTCACCCTGACAAAATGGATGGAAGGTGGATTGCCTCCTCCCTAGCCGTGAGGCAGCTGCACACGCGAGGGGAAGATGACACAGCTGAGGGGAACTCCTGCCAAGTTAGAGGCTTATACGCAAATGCTAACAGTCAGATTGATGACTAGAGAAGATGGACTGTGATAACACAGATGGTGCCAAAGTACCTTGGGCTCTGAAAAGGACTCTGATAGGCAGTCCACCCAGGAAGAGACGGGAGCAGTCCCACGCTTCTGCAGAGTGCCATTAGGCCTCCCCACTGCCTGGGGGATCCAGTTCGGAAACTCTGTGGGTACATTCTGTTGTAGAGTCTAGTGGTTCACGCTTGGGATGCACTTGATCCCAGCTGATCCGAAAGAGGCTGTTGGCGGCCCCAGGATGGCAGCGCAGCAGGAGATGTCAGGGACTGCAGTTCTCAGGGCCCGGGGTCTCTCCCGGTTTCCTGCCTCATTGGACAAGCCTTGTCCCAGGAGAGAATCCTCTGCCCACCTTCTGCAGGTGTGTGGGGTGCTTTCTAGAATATTCTGTTTTTTAATACCCTCCCCACCCTTGCCAGAGGGTGGGCATGGTCTGCAGACTATCTGACGATTCTCATAGAGGCTTGAGAAGCTCCCTTCTGGTCTATCCAGAGTGCCCAGGACATGCAGTTTGGATAAGTGTTGAAATCACATTTGTACAATGGGACTGCATATTTGAAATCAGGACTGTTCTGGAAAGTCCAGCATGGTGGGGGGAGGGTGCCACACCTTGGTCCTGGGGGCCCTCCAGGTCTCACTGCCCCCCCAGTGGAATGAGCTCTTTTAGAACTGAGTCCCCTGAGTGTTTATCTGTGTACTCTCATGAGGCACTGGGGCAAACAACACACGAGACTCCGAAGCTTGCCAGCAGTCGTGGTTGAATGCAGGTTCTCTCCGTGTTGATATTCAGTGAATTTCGAGAGGTTGTTCTTTGGGTAAATTATAAAAATGGCCCCTCCTTGCTCTTCCTCTCTTCTCTTCCATAGCCTGTGAACTTTGTGGTTTCTGAAACATTAGCTGGCTTCCTGCAGGAATATTCTTTAAGAATAGGCAGGAGTTAATGCTGTTCTAAAAATGGTAACAGTTTAAGCCACCACTTAAAAGGGTGCTGAGCTGCAGAATTTTAGTGTGGCCAGACCATTGGCTTTCTGTGAGACATGGTCAAAGTAAGGAGGGCTGGGGGGCGGTTCCAGACATGCTGTCCCCAACATCGTCGCTGAGCTGGGGTGGCCCCTGGGGCGCTGAGCCCGGCCACGGCCCCCACGTCGGTGTGGGCGGGGCTGCTTAGTCTTCTGGGTGGTCCAGCGAACTCTCATCATGAAGCTGGACCCCGGTCGTGAAAATTCGCGGGGTTGCAGAGAATTTTCAATGGGCTGGCTGCTATCCACAAGAAAACTCATTTCCTCATTCATCCATCCAAAATTCTTTTAACTGGCACGCCTTTTGTTTTCTCTCTGTGTTAGGCAACATATTTGCACTTTTATGTGGCATCCCTGGTTATATGGAAAAAAAACCTCATCTCTAACTTGAAGGTCACAGCTCCTAGAGGAGGCAGTCAAGCTGTAGCGGAACACAACAGAACACAAAAGCAGGATCCCGGAGAGAAGCGACGAGGGGGCGGGGCTCTGAAACCGCGGGCGACGCCCTTCACCCTGCTGGGCTGTGAGGGTCGGGACAGGCATCCAGAGAAGGGGGGTTCTGCTTTGGGTCTGGATCCCGCCCAAGTGAGGGCTGGAGAACCCGGGTGGAGGTCGGTTTCCAGCAGAGGGTGCCCGCCGCTGGGCTGGAGAAGCCTGACTTGGTTGTGATTAGGGCTCAGGGCTTTGATCTGGAAAATTGGAACAGCAGCCTCAGAGGACCAGGTTGGAGCATCCAACACAGGACCTGGGCACCCAGGATGCAAGGCAGATGCCCGGCTCTGTGACCTGGGGCCCAGGGGATTGGTTTGGGAGCTCTGTGCGGGATGAGAAGCCTTGACTGTGTGGTCACCAGTTGGGGGTGGGCGTGGGGAGTGACTTGCCCTCGGGGATGTGTGGGAGCCTGGGACTCAGTCCTGGGGCTTCGAGGTCGGGACAGCCGCCTGCGTGGGTCCAGGCACGGAGCTGTGTGGCCCAGCGAGCAGCCATCGAGCGTGGGCACCCCTCCCCTGTCAGTCTGCAGCCAGGGGACCCTGAAGCTAAGCCCGGCCAGATGGGCAGCGGGGTAGGAAGGGCAAGGCCAGGGCGGGGGTCGGAGGGGGCGTCGGGAGGGAGAGAACTGAAGCGACTCCACCGTTTCCTTCCTGGGGCCTGGTTTGGCTTGGATCCAGACCGGGGTGAGGTAACAGCATGCGCAGGGCCCAGCTATGGCGGGGGTACAGGGGAGTGGGGCTGGGCATGCAGGGGGCCTCAGAGCTGGACGCCGCGCAGAGCTGGGCGCCATCCGGGTTGAGAGTCGCATGGTATGAAAACCGTCCCCTGCGGACAGACGCTTAGCCCTGTGGTGGCTGGTGATAGAGCTGACTTGTCAGGGGAGTTAGCCGATCACAACTCGGACCGGGGCGGACCCTCCATCCTTCTGATGCCAGGCTGTCTGCAACCCGGCTGCTCAGCACAGCGCCTGGGAGGTGACGGGAGTTGACAGACTTTGGGTCCCTCTATCTTGATTCAATCCAACCCAGCCCATTCAGGGAGGACGTTTCTGCCTGTGCCGTGTGCGCCTTGCAGCCTGGGAGCTGATCCAGAGCCTTGACGCGGAGCATTCTAGTTTCCCACCCTGGCTGCCCTTTGATCGGCCTCTGTATTCCTGTCCCTACAAGGCGCTTGGTCCTGGACTGACCCCAGCTTGACCCAGTCTGTCTCTGATCCAAACTGTGCTCTTGGCTCTAGCTTCTTCAGTGGCATGTTTCAAAGCCAACGTTAAATCTCTGCCGGAGGAACGTGTGAACGTATTAAGAGCACAGTCTTGTATACCTGGCCTCTGTGAGGAACTTAGGATAAACAGAGAGTTTCAAGGATAATGACTATGCCTCTAGGGTGAGATTTACAGCTTGGGGTCAGAGCATTTTCGTATGAAACCATGGATATGTTTTCTATGTGCAGAAGCACAGACAAAGGGGTTCGAGAGGTATCAGGTTCTTGAAGTCTCCATAAAATCTGGCTCATTGGGGCAAGTGAAACTGGTCTGAACTGGCATTTGTCTTCGTGTTCTGAGACTCCAGAGGCCTCTTCCTTGTTTACTTCCTTGCAGGGCCGTATCTCTGCTAGCCTCAGATTACGTACTTCAGGGTTTTCAGAGCAAATTGGAAACTGTGCCCGGTACTCTTGTCGTGTGACTGCTCTTTCACCCTTACTCTTTGATGCAACTGCTTTCCTCTCATACCCCAGAAAAGCCACAAAAATGCTGAATTAAATGAAAAATGCCCTCACCCTCTGATAAGGCCATTCATCCGGTAGTGCAGGTATTGCATTTCTCTCCTTTGGCAGGCATGGGCCTTTAGGGTTATTCAGCTACTTTGACTAAATATTTATGTGTGTTCAGCCTAAAACTTCAAAAGTGATTAAAAAAAAAAAAACAAACACCCATGGCGAAAGCAGAGGTTTATAACTGCAGGTTTGCAACTGATTTCACTGCCCTAATTTAAACACATTTTGCTATACCAATTCAATAGTAAAAGATAATTCAAGAGATTCATGAAACATATTTTTTGGAGGGAAGAAAAATTAACGTTTCTTAAATATGTTCAATCCAGCCCAGCTCGGCAGATGTTTGTGTCTCCCCAGTGAATACCCTGTGAGGCCTGGGCTGTTGGGATGATCCTTGTCTTTCCTGGCAGCCCCAGGGAATTCCAGAAATAGATAGCGCATCTATATTTCAAATATATCTGGAGTATATTTAGCCTGTAATGGAGACAGGAGAGGAGCTGTTCCCTGAGATGACTGCCAGTTACTGTTGACGGTACTTTGAGCTCCCTAACACCTCTGGGTGGGCTTTTATTTCCAGGCAATGGTTCGTATCTTAATCATGATGCCTGACTTTGCCCACGAAAATAGAATTGATATTTGGGCATCTTTATCTGATATGGCTTCTCTCTCAGATGCCAGTGGGTCTACTTTATTTGGAAAGGAAGAGGACAGCTGGCCCAGCCCCGTCGGGGCAGCGGCCAAGGACAGTTGGTGAGAGCTGGCTTACTTCTTCCCGGCCACTGGATGCGGAAGCAGCCCTCGTTCAGAGGGCCGGGTTGCCCTGGGATTTCCTAGTAGTTCACGTGGCAACACGGAGAGGGCTTGTCCTTTGGAAGGGGCGTGATTTCAGAAAGATACACATGTTGAAATTTATACGTGGAGATGTCTATTTATCGGGGGGGGGGGGGCGAGGAGGACATTGCCCAAGTGTAAAAGAGAAACTCAACGGCGCCCCAGCACTGCATACAGCGCCCCCCCCAACATAGGCACGACCCTTCTTGCTCCCACACAGGCAGGTTTTCCCCTCTGTGAGTGAGGAGGTCCAGCTGTAGATGGGGTTGAGGCTCTCGAAGGACATAAGGATTGACGATAGAAGAACAGCCGTGGGCCTTCGATGCGAGCCTACATGTTTCTCCATCCCCACTTCGGGCTCCTTCTGTGAGAGGTGTCCACCAGCCCTCCTGGGATGATCCTTTACTGTTGGAATCCTTTCTGATTGCCTGGAGCCCGTACCCTACCGGTTGTTAAATATTTTGAACATCAGCTCGGCCCAGCTCAGTAGGGAACTGGGAAAGGAAGGAAGAGCAGTTTAAAGGATGTGAATGGGTCAGAGGTGACACTCTCAGATGGGAACAGTCCCAGTTGTGACAGCCCTCAGTGGGAGGTGGATAGGATGGTGAGGGGGGAATTGACTGGACCACCCCGAGCAAGCGTCAGAGAGTTGAACCTTTAAGCGCCTTTCTGGAAGCGTCCAAAGGTGGAAGACACATTGACCCGTGAGACCTAGGGAACAGGAGTGGGCTAGAAAGGGAGGTGAGGCCAGGGTTCAGGAGTTCACGGGGACGGCGAGGCCAGGAGGGTGCTGGAGGGGACACGGAGCAGAGCTGGAGCGTGAGTGGCTTGCTGCGATCGATCCGCGTCTGATGGCCCGTGGGGCCAGCTGCCCTGGAGGCCCTGGGGGGCGGCAGATGCGCCCGAGTGCCCAGCCCTCTCAGCTGCCCCCCACCGCGCCCCCACTCCTTTCTAGCGCCAATACTGGGGAGCTGGCCCAGACTGGGCTGCGCCCTGGCTGAGAGGCCCAGCCCCACCCCTCTTCCTGCTCAGCGCCTCCCCTGCATGGCCCCCATGACTCCTCTGAGGTTCAGCGTGGACCCCAGCGGGAATGACTTTGTGCACTTTGCTTTGTCAGTGCTGGGAACTCAGAAGGACGAAAGGTGGAACCTGCGTTGGGCCGGTGATCCCTCACACCTTTCACTCTCCTCGCCATCCGCGTTGATGCGTAGAGAAATCCAAGCCTGTGCATGCTTTGCTTTTTCCTGTCACATTCACTGCATTACTTGCAGACAGTGTTAAGAGAATTGCTATAAACAATCTGCGTTTGACTTTAGGATGTTCTATGTGGTTTCCCCCCACCCCCTGAGTAAAATGAACTGTCTCCTTGCCTTCCGGGGAATGATATTCTGTTATATTTTGTTTTGTGACGTCACAGCAACACAAGAGGAAGGTGAGCGGTGCTTAAATTGAGCCTGGTTAAGATGAGCATTTTCCTGTCCATCAACTGCAAATGGGGAACTGAAAGGGGATGCTAATTGTAAAGTTCCGTCTTATCACTTATCTTTGGATGTGCCTTGGGTTGGCAACTTCTGATGGTGTCCTTTGTTCAAAGAAACACTTCATGTTTAATGAGCTATCATATGCTGCTGGTTAAGGCTTTTCCATTTTTCACGTGTAAGTAGCCAGTTCTCCCAGTAAGACGCTTCAGTGCCTTAGGGGGAAGTAGAGGCTGAGGACACATCCAGGTGTCTGAAGGCTCCTTGAAAGTTGGTTAGTGAGCCTTTGGGGGGAAGGAAAACTAACCTCCTGAACAGGGGTCCAAGTTCATAACACGGGCTGAGCATGTGACTGAGCAGAGGGTCTTGGGCATAGCCAAAGAGACGCCCAGTGGTGGTGTGGGGAGATGGGGGACAACTGAAGTGAGCACGCCACCGTCGCCTCATGTGTTTTTTGTCCTAGTAGAAGTCGACCTCATTCACGAAGAGGCAGAATCTCTGAAATGATCTATCTCTCTGCACTGGAGAGAGACTTATCTCTTTGCACTGGAGTCTCAGCTAAAGCCTTAAAACTGAGGGCAGTGGGCTAAATAAATAACTTCCATTCATTCAGAATTTACCAGAGAGGACTCATCTTTGAACACCTGCACCCATAAACCAGGTCCATCCATCTTATTGGAAGACTGGCATTTATTGTGAGTTATTTTGAAGGGATATTTGTAGGAGTAAACCCAGCTTTGAGTCTTCTCAGGGAAGGGAAAAGAGGAGAAAGTGCCACTTCTTTTTGCTCTCATTCATGAGCCAAATGAAGACAACTCAATAAAACCTCCAGAACTTCTGCTGGACTTCAGTGTTACCTGCTGGAAGGGGTGACCATGTCACATTTCCTTGCTGAACGCTGGTTGGGGTTCAGAAACTTGTTATCTTACTTGTCTGAGCACAGAACTCTCCAGAAAGGTTGACAGGTGTCTCCTGGAGGAGTCTGGAGGTAGGAGGTTGGCTAGGGGTGGCTTACCGGAACAAGTTCAGTGGCTGAGCACGCTGTACTTGAACTGATTGCTTTGAGAGGCAAGAACATATTCCCAAGGCATCATCAGGCATATGTGTAAGCAGATCTGGGCTCCAGTTGTCTTGAAGGGATCCTGTCCAAGAAGCCTATTTTCCTGGGTAAGCAGACCCCAAAGTTATACTGCCAGGGCAGAAGCTAATGGGTCTGGGGTTCCAGGGGCTCAGCCAGGGGGAAAACAGCTTGCTCCAAGGAGGAGCCCTAGGTGTGGTCTCTAGTACACCCTGACCTGCTTGCTGTCTGCAAAATAAAGTCAGCGCTTAGGTGACGGAAGCACATCAAGGCACTGAAACAGCACCAATTAAGTAAAAATTCCTTTGATCTTTTCCTTCTCATCCCTTTTGTACCTGGAGAACCAAAGAGCAGGTGCCCGGGCGTGTTGAGCTGCTGGGGCAGGAGGTATTGTTGCGAGAGAACTCCAGGCAGTGACCCCTTCACAGGGGCTGATCCCTGAGCCTGAACTCAAGCCTGAGCTGAGTGGAGAAGTTTTAATTGAACGCAAGTTTAAAGCCTTGACTTAGAATGGTCTGGATTAGAGTTTAAAATTTCTGAATATGGGATCAGATTTTAATGGCTGAAACTGACTTGAAAGTGATGGAAGCTGACCTAGGCATTGGTGGGGGAAAAAACAATTTCTTGATTGTATCATATACCCAGTTAAACCCTGTATAAAAAAAGAAAAAAAACAGAAAACCAAAAACTCCCTGTATTCCAGATGTTCAGATGCAGCTTGCTATATCAGCTTACTGTTAGCTACACTGGCTTTATTTTGAAGACCAACCAAGAGAGTGGTCAGTTTCAGGTGGGAAATGTCTCTCTCCACCTGGTATTTAAGGGCAGGCAAGAATTTGCCCAAGGGGAACAGACCGCAGTGCTTTCCAAGGCGAGTATCACAGGGAAGACTCATTCCAGACCACACTACCCTCTCGAAAGCCAGGAGAAGGCGCTTTCTGGGATCAACTGAACTTTTTCCAAGATAATTTTCAGCCCTTCTCCATGGACTCACTTGCGGCACCTCCCTCCCTCCCCCTCACTCCTCCTGCCCCAGCCCCCCTGATGAAAAATTCAGTGCTTGCCAAGTCTGTTTTCTCTACAGGAAGGACTCACTTGGAAGGGTCAAAAGGATCAAATTGAGCTCCTATGACAGACAAGAGCCACTGATGCCTTTGGGAACTTTTCTGACACCTTCCACTTAAAACCCCTCAAGAAGAATCCAGAAACTCTCTTTCATTATCTGTATTCATATTAAGAATTAGAAGCAGGCAAGGTGTTTTCTCATCTGCGCCAAGAGCATGTTCTTCTCTGAGTTCACTTTAGGAACCTCCTAGTTAAGCACACGCAAACAAGAAATATGGAAGCCTCAGCATTGTGGAAGCTTCCTCTGTGAAAGACAGATCAGTCATTTATGTTAATGGTCCTGGTTGATCTCTCTTCCATATATTGCTCTCCTTGACCATATCCCAACCTGAAGACCTTTTTTTTTTGTGTGTGTGTGTGGTGGCAACTCCATATTAAAGACTCAGGGAATGTTTTCCAAAGACTAGTAGGGCATTGCTAAGGTCCTCAAGGACTGTGTGTGGGGCTGTTCTTCTTTAGTCTTGTCTTCTGTGGATGACAAAGCATTCCTTGAGTCATACTTCCTCATGGCAGAGGCAGAGACAGGAGAAACAGGTGAATAGGGTTTCAGAAGCGAGGGATCTTGGGTTCTCTTTCCAATGCTGTCATGGACTTCCAACAAAAGTTGGAAGGCTCAAAGCTGAATTTATTAGTAGGTAATTTAAAACCAGAGAGACCTGTAAAGTGGAGGGTATTAGAGCCTTTCTGGAAGCTATGGTTATGTTGCCTTTTGTTTCAGAAGGAGACAGGGCCTAACACCCAAATTCTAGTCCGTAAGATCTTTTTCCTTAATTTCAAACTCAACTATTAAAATGTGGCTTTTGTTCATTTTACTGTTTTTTCCTCTGGAGCGAGACAGATCTCTCATTACTAACCTCATATTTTAAATTGCTTTTAGATTGAGCTGAACTTTTTTGGGGTCTGTTTTGATGGTATGAGAAAAGCATGGGAGACATGCTCTGGGCTCCCAAGAGTAGAAAAAGACAGCAACTAGAGGAAGCACACAGTGTGTGTCCAGTAAAGACAGTGGAGGAGGCCCAGTGGGTATCTTGGTTGGAAGTCCCTGGTTTTGTAGGAGCTGTAGTACAAAACTTGTAAAAGCTTTTTATTTTTTTGTAACTGGAGTTTCCTACTGAGGATTCAGTTCTGTTTTTCTCTCATTCTGGAGAAAACTCAGACACGGTTCTAAGAGCTAGGTTAACCAAACTTATACCTAGCTTTGACTCACAGTTGATACCCAAAATTTCCATAGCAACTGTCCCAAATTAATAAATCACTGTTACTTTTAAAGGCAGGGAGTCAGGACCATCACTTCCATTTTAAGCAATTGACAATGAAGGGGAAGTCAAAACGCATGGCCTTGGTGAGGTCTTTTGAACAGCGATGTCTCAAATGGCCACAAAGTCAGGGCAAAGGTCCCTGGAGACAGCCATCAAGCTGGATTGATGCTTGAGCTCCCTAGGTCGCCTTACCAGGATCAGAATCTTGCCCCAACCCTAAAAGTTGCTTGGCCAGGGGACGACTTTCTATTCTTCCAGGAGGATACATGCTGCTTGGCGTGTCTTTAAATGCTCACTAGAGTGGTCCACTTCAAACAATAGCCTACGCAGATTCACTGCTCTGCTGGCTCTCTGAACTTCAATCGTCGTGCTCTCTGGGAACATCTTCCCAACAGGTCTGACAGCCGTGAGGATTTAGTGCTGGTTGATGACTTTGCTGGATTCATGTTGTGCCCGTCTACTGGCTGTAGCTTGGCTGGTGGCTGAGGCTCCTTTTCTCTTGTTTTAGGGGTCTCTGCCCTCACTAGCCCGTGGCTGAACTATGCAGTATGCCTCAGCGTTGCTCACGTCAGAGTAATGACATGTAAGGGACACGTCCAGATGGAAATATTTTGTGAACAGTAATTTTTGAGAGCTCAGAAATTTTTCTATCAGATGGTCCTTAGCACTAGGAATCACAAGAAGTCTGCACAGGAGCAGAATTTCAGCTATTTTGATTATGTACCTTTGAGACTGTCTCACACAATTCTGAAGCAACCAGTCAGTACAATCAGCCCCTCTTTAGCAGGAAGCACACAAACATAATCATGCCTTAAGCAGTCCAGTGGCGGCATCGCTTGTTTTCTGTCAGCAAAGAGGAGGGAGAGATTCAGCGACATCTCAAAATAACATCCGTTGGCATAGATTTTTAAGATTTTACAATTCAGTGCAGGGCAGTTGAACAAATATTTATTGAATTTCTACTACAAGCAAGGAATTAAGCTAAACATTGTGTGAGACTTAAGGATGAATGAAGCAGAATGATAAGATACAGTGAAAGGAAATGATGTAAAAAACTTAAAAAAAAAACTGAATTAACCTGAGAAGCATATGTATATATCCTTTTCAGATATGAGGGAAAACTGCAGCAGAATTCTTGGATAAAAGCATAAGAATAAATATTCCTTATGAAACTCCTCTGGTTACAGTTGATGCTGAGAGTGTCAGTGAAATATCCAGAAGGAGGGGAAGGGCCACAGTGGCTGTGGGAATGTCAGGCATCACAGGAGCGCCTCAAGTAGGGAAGGAGGCAGGAGCACACTTGTGGCTGAAGTTGATGGATTGGACAGACATGCCTAACTTTGCTCTCTCCCGAAACGCCTGTGATGTTTGTGGAGCCCCAGAGCAAGAGTGTGGAGGCTATGTCACGTGTTTAAATATTGAAAAGTTTATAAGTCAAGCTAACAAACCATTATAGTTTATCCTTCTGCCTTGACAAATATACCCTCATAGTGACAAAGCTGAAATGTGTTTGTATATTCATGCCAAATAGCCTCAAACTGCAGTGTCAAAATTCATTTCACTTTTGTCAAAGCTGTGGCTTGCTTTGAGATGAGGCAGTAGTGCACACGTGTGAACACATCTGACTCTATACTCAGCCCTTGCAAAGAGCCTTTTCTTGGCATCCCTCATGTCTAGGGTGAACACATTAGCAATGCCACCTGCTGGACTGACCCAGAAAGGAACCCAGGCAGGTCCTAGACATGTTCTGGGGCTACTTGGAAAGGGAATTTGGGGTTCTTGTATACCCAGAATGTGATTCCAAAGGGGATGGTAAAGGCCCTGAGTGAGCATACTACTTGCTCTTCTCTCTTTGGGATGGGAGATGCTCAGAGTCAGTCTCCCTCTTGCCCATATCTGAGGCAGTACTGATGGGGATGAACTGGAGAAGAGCCCAGAGTAACAAAATTTCTGAAACTGGAAAACAAGATGAATAAGCAGTAACAGATTTAGCAGACACAGGAAGGCTCAATCTTTAACCGACAGCAGGGAAAAGGAGGAATCAACCTAGTTTAACTATGAAATCCCCCAAAAGTTTTGAAATTGAAAGGTTCAGGGACTTCCAGAGGTGAAGATCTCCTATAAGAAAGAGGAGTTGTCTAAGAGCTGGTGAGACCCCTGTATTCTTTCTTCTGTTCCATACTTCTGAGATAACCACCCTTCTCTCACTCAGGAAACAGACCACCCTTCTTAACTAGAACGGGAAAAAAAAGTAGGTCTGTGGACCAGGAACAGCCAGGCATCACTGAAGGCAGGATGCCAAACTGAAAAATTCAAGGTTTTAACTGAAATATGTCTATGGGATGTAGATCCCTGTCCCACCTCCAGGTGTCTACCCCCATTCTGCTTAGGAATACTGGAATCCAGCCAAAAAAAAAAAAAAAAAAAGTATTTTCTGTGAAAAATATGATTGAATCTTCATAGTCAATAGATTCTTTCATGGGGGCAAATCTTCTAGGTAGCCATTTAGTTCTGCATGGAAGCAGACAACCAACAATTAGCAGATGCTGGAAAAAGACTTGCAATAGTAAAAGCAAAAAGAAGCCTTCTGGAAAAGAAACCAATTGTGCATGAAAAACTTCAAGCAAATAACATTCTTGAAGAAATTTTTTTTAGAAAAGGTATAGTACTATCCATGGCTGAAGAACAGTCTCCCATAAATTAATATACTGAGACTATAAAAGAGCTTCTGGAAATAAAAACTTAATAGTGAAAAAGAAGATTCGATAATTGGTTAGAAGATGTCAGACTTTATTTTTCTGGGCTCCAAAATCACTGTGGATGGTGACTGCAGCCATGAAATTAGAAGACGCTTACTGCTTGGAAGAAAAGTTATGTCCAACCTAGATAGCATTTTCAAAAGCAGAGACATTACTTTGCCAACTAAGGTCTGTCTAGTCAAGGCTATGGTTTTTCCAGTGGTCATGTATGGATGTGAGAGTTGGACTGTGAAGAAGGCTGAGCACCGAAGAATTGATGCTTTTGAACTGTGGTGTTGGAGAAGACTCTTGAGAGTCCCTTGGACTGCAAGGAGATCCAACCAGTCCATTCTGAAGGAGATCAGCCCTGGGATTTCTTTGGAAGGAATGATGTGGTCATGTATGGATGTGAGAGTTGGACTGTGAAGAAGGCTGAGCACCGAAGAATTGATGCTTTTGAACTGTGGTATTGGAGAAGACTCTTGAGAGTCCCTTGGACTGCAAGGAGATCCAACCAGTCCATTCTGAAGGAGATCAGCCCTGGGATTTCTTTGGAAAGAGTGATGCTAAAGCTGAACTCCAGTACTTTGGCCACCTCATGCAAAGAGTTGACTCATTGGAAAAGACTCTGATGCTGGGAGGGATTGGGGGCAGGAGGAGAAAGGGACGACCAAGGATGAGATGGCTGGATGGCATCACGGACTCGATGGACGTGAGTCTGGGTGAACTCCGGGAGACTGTGATGAACAGGGAGGCCTGGCGTCCTGTGATTCATGGGGTCGCAAAGAGTCAGACATGACTGAGCAACTGAACTGAACTGACCTGATACGTATAAACACACACACACATAGTGTTAACCTTCTGATGTTATACAGTTCGGTGGTTGCAACTCTTGTCTTTCAAACTGAATTGGTATCCAGTTTAAATGACTTTCTAAAAAAATTTTATTTTTATTTGGAGAATAATGTTGGGTTGGTTTTTGCCACATATAACAGCATCAATCAGCTATAAGTATACACATGTCCCCTCCCTCTTGAGCCATCCTCCCACCCACCCCCTCATCTCACCACTCTAGGTCATCACAGAGCACCAGTCTGATATTAATGCTTATATAAGGAATCTATAAAAATAGTACTGATGAACCTATTTGTAGAGCATGAATAGAGAGGCACATGTAGAGTACAGATTTGTGGACACAGTCGGGGAAGGAGAAGGTGGGACAAATTGAGAGAGTAGCATTAAAATATATACATTCAGTTCAGTTCAGTCTCTCAGTCGTGTCCGACTCTGTGACCCCCTGGGCTGTAGCACGCCAGGCCTCCCGGTCCATCACCAATTCCTGAAGTTTACTCAAACTCATGTCCATTGAGTCGGTGATGCCATTCCAACCATCTCATCCTCTGTTGTCCCCTTCTCCTCCCACCTTCAATCTTTCCCAGCAGCAGGGTCTTTTCAAATGACTCAGTTCTTCACATCAGGTGGCCAAAGTATTGGAGTTTCAGCTTCAGCATCAGTCCTTCCAATGAATATTCAGGACTGATTTCCTTTAGGATGGACTGGTTGGATCTCCTTGCTGTCCAAGGGACTTTCAAGCATCTTCTCTAACACCAGTTCAGAAAGCATCAATTATTTGGTGCTCAGCTTTCTTTATAGTCCAACTCTCACATTCATACATGACTACTGGAAAAACCATAGCTTTGACTAGATGGACCTTTGTTGGCAAAGTAATGTCTCTGCTCTTTAATATGCTGTCTAGGTTGGTCATGTATAATATATGCATTACCATATGTAGAATAGATAGCTAGTGGGAAGTTGCTATATAACACCAGTTTAAATGACTTTAACTCCCGTCTTCAATACAAGAATCTGATAAAGTCCACCACTGTTACTAGGCTTGAGGTCTTCAACAGAAGACAAGGAAATGGGTGTTGAGTTAGCCAGACAAGACCCAAGTTTCACAGAACCTATTACAGTACTCAAGTGTCTCAATATAGTTCACTTTTGAGGTGGGAATCCAGAGCTCTGACCCTCAGGAACCAAGCCTGGAGCAGGTCCTGGGAAGTGGGAGGTGGCCATGTGCACAGGGAAGAGCTGATTGGAACAAATACCTTCAGGGCTGGATTAGGTGACCCAGATCTACTTCCTGTCTCTTTTCCTCTGAACCTGTCTTCCTCAGGGGCTGTAAACACTGTGAACAATATCCACAGATGATTCCCTCAGCATCATTGCTTTGGCCCATAGTTGTAAAGGAGCAACTAGAAGAGAGACTTATGGCAGGTTCAGAGTGTGAAATCCTTTCCAGTCTTGTGAAAACAGGACCATGGGCAAAGCCTGGTCTCATAATTCTCTACTCTGCTTAGGGCACAGTGTGATTGTCTGGGTCAGCCCATGTTGGTTACTTAAATATCATGAAAATGGACTGTAGAAGAGACATACCAGAGGGGACATGTTCTTTCCAGTCTGGCCCAAGTTCTTCTTTAGATTTTCTCCATAATGATGGGCCAGTGTTCACTTGCTGGCCTCACAAGTATTCAAGTCTTACAAACTAACCTGAGGACATGGTTTCCAGTTCTTTTTTATGGCCCTGGGCTTGATTGTCTTGGGGTTGTCTTTGCTGTGCATGATTCTTCTCCCTTGACTCAAGATGAAAAAGGACTCCCTATTTTGTAGCAAAGGCAATGCCAAAGAATGCTCCAACTACCACACAATTGCACTCATCTCACATGCTAGTAAAGTAATGCTCAAAATCCTCCAAGCCAGGCTTCAGCAATACGTGAACCGTGAACTCCCTGATGTTCAAGCTGGCTTTAGAAAAGGCAGAGGAACCAGAGATCAAATTGCCAACATCTGCTGGATCATGGAAAAAGCAAGAGAGTTCCAGAAAAACATTAAAGCTGAAACTCCAGTACTTTGGCCACCTCATGCGAAGAGTTGACTCATTGGAAAAGACTCTGATGCTGGGAGGGATTGGGGGCAGGAGGAGAAGGGGACGACCGAGGATGAGATGGCTGGATGGCATCACGGACTGGATGGACGTGAGTCTGAGTGAACTCTGGGAGATGGTGATGGACAGGGAGGCCTGGCATGCTGCGATTCATGGGGTCGCAAAGAGTCGGACACGACTGAGAGACTGAACTGAACTGAACTGAACTGACATTGAAGAAACCTCTTCAGTCCCATACAAAAGAATCAGAATGATGAGACTCTTCTCAAAGACACACAAATATAGGAAATTGTAAGATACTAGAGCAAAGGCTACAAGATTCTGGAGGAAACCAAAATTTTCAATCAAAAATTTTATACCCAAACATGCCATTAATATGAGGCTATAAGAAAGCAATTTTCAGACATTGGAGTTCCCCCCAAATCTTGCCTCTCTATAATGCTTCTCAAGAATATTGGAGAATGGGTTCCATTAAAAAAAATTAATCAGAAGACATGGTGTGTCAGTCAATGCTATGTGCTCACTGTACCATTTCCTCTTCCCAACACACAGGAAGATTACATATCCCAGCATCCCTTGAGGTTGTGTTGGAGCCATGTGAACGAATCCTGGACAGTGGAAGGTGGGAAGAAGGGATGTCACCCCTCCGGGCATGGGAATGTCCAGAATGGTCTTCTGGTCTCTTTCCTTTCGGTGGTTATTGCTCTGAGGCTTTTTGAGTTCTGGGTGGGTTTTTATGGGATGGAGAGCCACTTGATCTGCACTGGACAGACATGAATGAGAAATAAAAAACTGTGTTGAGCTTTTGAGATTTGAATTTTGTCTATTGTAGCAACTAGTGTGGCTTTCTCACTCTCAGAGAAAGTGAATGCTAATGTAACACAAACTGTGTGGCGTTTGCTCAGTGGCTCAGTGCCTCGTGGTGGGCAGCAAAGGAATTAACAGAAATTGAGAAGATGGGGACCCAAGTTATGCAGTGGCAAACATTACAAAAAGTATCACTTGCTGTAATGTGGAATCCAGCAGCCCAAGGAAAACTGGTTGAAAAGAAGTTCAAAGTTGAAAGTGGGTGTGATGGTACCATTCAAGCTTAATAGGCTCATGTGGTTATCATTAAATTGGGAGAAAGATGTGGAGGGGAGGAGGAGGCAATGAAATAAGTCTGTATCTAGAAGGCAGGGCTAAGCTTAGAAAAGAATTTTGTGTCTGGTTTGTGTCTATGAATTTGGTCAAAAAACAAGTACATTAAAAACTTTGGCTTTTGATGGAAGGAATTATATTGGCAGTGAGTTGGTGGCTCTGATGGTAAAGAATCTGCCTGCAATGCAGGAGACCTGGGTTTGATCCCACTCCAGTCTTCTTGCCTGGGGAATCCCACGGACAGAGGAGACTGGCGGGTTACAGCCCACGGGGTCACAGGGTCGGACACTACTGAGCACTGAGGCTTTTCACTTTCACTTGATTTAAAAAAAAACTCAGTTTGTGAACTAAAATAACCCCTGCAGCACAAACTTCACAACCAGAAAAGAAGACTCAAGGGCTCCCAAAGGGACACGCTTGACAATACTCTTGTCAGATACGACCAAGGAGAATAAAAATCAAGAGTCTCCCAAAGAGCAGAGAAAAGGGCCACAGAGAATATTGCTAAAGGACTTCCTTCCAGAGACGGAGTCACAGGGCTCCAGCCAAGAACTCCCCTGTCCCCAGGGCTGGCCCTCCTGGTGTAGGAATGGATTTCAGAATTGGTGAGTCTGAGTGACCTCCGGGAGATGGTGATGGACAGGGAGGCCTGGCGTGCTGCGATTCATGGGGTCGCAAAGAGTCGGACACGACTGAGCGACTGAACTGAACTGAACTGAAGGGGCAGTGACTGTCTGAGGTCTGCTATTCAACACTTTTGCTTGAAGTACTTTTTGTCTGTAAGCTAAATTTCTAGTTTGTGATAATACAACTGATGAGTTTTGATTTTAGTTCATTAACAAACCAAGGGGGTTGGAACCAATGGAGATTATTGCTTTAGACTGTCTTTAGTACACACATTGGAAGAAAAATCAAATGCCTTGGTGATAAGTTGGGTGGATTTGGCAGACATAGTGCTAGACGTTCCGCATACCACTTTTTCAGACACACGGAAGACTGTGTACCCCAGTCCCCCATAGGCTGAGGTCTTATAACTTGAGTTCTGGCCAATGGCAGGTGGGTAGAGGTAATGTAAACCATTCCCAGGCCTGGCCCTTAACAATCCTCCAGCTGTCTCTTCTTCATAGGCAACTTTGGAGGCCCTTGTTATGGATGGCCTACTTAATTTAGACCAAGCATAAGCTACATGGCTACGACTGACTGTGAGAAGCATTCTTCCTGTAACAAAATGTAGTATAAAAACTGGGAGATGCAATATGACAGCAAATCACGCAAAACCCCTAGGATGAATGGAGCGGACCAAGCACGTAGGTCTCCAGTCTAGACAGGACAGGCCTGAAGGTTCTGGGAGAGACTCCCCCAGTGAGATGAAACTGATGGAATAACCAGTGTGGTGGATACATGCCATAAGGTCCTGCTAGAAAATCTGAAATTGAGTTACTGATACGAATATGGAAACAAAGGGGTGGAAGGAAGACAATAATTAGCTCCAGGAAAAAGCAAGATGGGTTTCAGAAAAGAAAAAAAAAAAAGTTGAGTTTGCTGCATGTCTTACTTATCAATAGCATATAGACTGATACTGTGTTGAGCAGGAGGAGACGAGGATGGAGAATGTGCAGGTGTTGGTGGGGGAAGGGGAAGGGAGGAGGAGATATCGTTATCGTATTAGGAAGCCAGTCAGTTCAGTTCAGTTCAGTTGCTCAGTTGTGTCCAACTCTTTGCGACCCCATAGACGGCAGCCCACCCGGCTCCCCCTTCCCTGGGATTCTCCAGGCAAGAACACTGGAGTGGGTTGCCATTTCCTTCTCCAATGCATGAAAGTGAAAAGTGAAAGTGAAGTCGCTCAGTCGTGTCTGACTCTTAGCGATCCCATGGACTACAGCCCACCAGGCTCCTCCACCCATGGGATTTTCCAGGCAAGAGTACTGGAGTGGGCTGCCATTTACTTCTCCAGGGGATCTTCCCAACCCAGGGATTGAACCCAGGTCTCCTGCATTGCAGGCAGACGCCTTACCATCTGAGCCACTATAGAGCCAAGGGCTAATCAATTAATTTCTCCGAGACACAGTTTTGTTCACGATTTCCCTCCAGTGTCTAGTGCAGTGCCTGTCACAGAGTCAGGGACAGTAATGCTTGTTGGCTTAACTGTCATATAGCATCTGGCATACAACAACAGGTTCTTGGCAAATGCGTGCATGAATAAATAATGGGGTGAACAACAAGTAGTTATTCAGTTCAGTCAGTCAGTCAAGTCCAGTTCTTTGCAACCCCATGGACTGCAGCATGCCAGGCTTCCTTGTCCATCACCAACTCCCAAAGCTTGCTCAAACTCATGTCCATCAGGTCGGTGATGCCATCCAACCATCTCATCCTCTATCGTCCACTTCTTCTCCTGCCTTCAATCTTTCCCAGCCTCAGTGTTATTTCCAATGATTAGTTGTTTGCATCAGGTAGCCAAAGTATTGGAACTTCAGGATTGATAGATTCAGGATCGATTTCCTTTAGGATTGACTGATTGGATCTCCTTGCAGTCCAAGGGACTCTCAAGAGTCTTCTCCAACGCCACAGTTCAGAAGGATCAATTCTTTGGTGCTCAGTTTATGGTCCAACTCTCACATCCATACAAGACTATTGGAAAAACCATAGCTTTGACTATATGGACCTTTGTCAGCAAAGTAATGCCTCTGCTTTTTAATATGCTGTCTAGGTTGGTCATAGCTTTTCTTCCAAGGAGATAGTTATTGCTGCTTCCTTATTAATATGCAGAACCGTGGGGGATAGAGTAGAAGAAATGGCCCCCAACTCTCAACACTTTATGATGATAATGTCAGTTATCATCAACTATCAACTATCAACAACTATCAGCTGACTTGTGACTTACAGATAAGTATCTTTCTAACTGGGCTGTTGGAGCCCTGGGGTCCTCTTTCCCTTCATCAAGAGAGTTGTCCTTTCCCATTTCCCCTCTTTTATAGCCCATCTCTTGCTTTGTCTAAGAAAGGCATACACTTGACATTTTCCAGTTCTTACTGTGGTCCTTGGCTCTGGCCTCTAAACACCCGCTCCCCGTTCCAGGGCACAGTCAATTTGAAATACTGGCTTGAGGGAAGAGTCTTTTAGTTGGAGACATCAAGAAACTCCCCCACCGCGATCTTTCTTTCCTTTCCTATCTTGGACATATTTGAGTTAAAGATGAAGCATGGCACTGGAAATGCAGATATTTTGGCCCTTGCTGGTGTGTCCTAAAATAGACTGACAGTAGACCATGGGTCTAGTTTTTATTTCATGACCTTCTCTTTCATCCCTTGTTGCGGTCCTTTAATGGACCAGAACCTGGTGGTCTGGAGTCGACGATACGAAAGTGATAGACAGAAAGAGAGAGAGACAGAAAGAAAGAAAGAAAGAAAGACAGGGGGACCCAAGCTGTGATGGAGCAAGGGTGCTTTATTAGCAGAAATGCAGGCTTATATATCTTTAGTAAGATGATTACTCAGTTATTACACTGGATGAAGTTTTATCAATAGCCACAATGTGGTTAGTCTAGTACATACAAGCTTNAGAGAGAGACAGAAAGAAAGAAAGAAAGAAAGACAGGGGGACCCAAGCTGTGATGGAGCAAGGGTGCTTTATTAGCAGAAATGCAGGCTTATATATCTTTAGTAAGATGATTACTCAGTTATTACACTGGATGAAGTTTTATCAATAGCCACAATGTGGATAGTCTAGTACATACAAGCTTCAGTTTAGTTCAGTTCAGTCGCTCAGTCGTGTCCGACTCTTTGCGACCCCATGAATCGCAGCACGCCACGCCTCCCTGTTCATTACCATCTCTCGGAGTTCACTCAGACTCACGTCCATCGAGTCAGTGATGCCATACAAGGTTGCTGACGCTGAAAAGAGCCAGCATGTCTCATCCTGTGACCCCTCAGTCCTGAGAAGTGTGTGCAGCTCCACTCATTCTCGGAATAGGAACTGGTAAGGAACAGGGAATCCTTGAGAAATAGAAAACTTCATGCAGGAATCCTCCTGACAAATGTTCCCTGACAATCCCTGACTATTGTTGAGGAATGCACAGCTCTTGCGAGTTTGATGAAGTTAAGGCAAGTATTGATAAATGAGGAAAACTAAAAATGGGCCTCCCCCTTGGAACCCTCACCATCAACATATTTCACATAAGTGATCCTTTTTGCCTGTTGTTAATGCTTGTCTCTGTGACGTCTTTACCCAGGAAGAGAAACACTGTGAGGCACACAGGTAGAGTAGGTTTTTGTTCAGTCGCTAGGTTGTGTCCAACTCTGTAGAGCGGTTAAATAAAGATGGCTCACGTGAAAAGTGTAACTGGAACATCTTCAGGAACTGGCGAGTTTTCAAGTTACCTTGGAAAAGCCTGTTGATAAAAGTTTTGTGTGATTCTGTATAGTTTAAATCTGCATTATAATCATAATGGTAAATAGATGCTTAAACTACAGAAAATTTTCGTCTTACTTCACCTTACGTTTTAATTCCTAATATAAAATAGAAACATCATGAGGAAAGCATGATGAAAAGTTTATAAACCACAGTGTTTAAAATTTTTTTATTAAAACATTTTTAAAATTTGAAATATAGTTGATTTAGGGCTTCTCTGGTACCTCAGCTAGTGCAGAATCTACCCGTGATGCCGGAGACCCCAGGTTCTATCCCTGGGTCTGAAAGATCCCCTGGAAAAGGGATAGGCTACCCACTCCGGTCTTCTTGGGCTTCCTTGGTGGTTCAGATGGTAAAAGAATCCACCTACAACGTGGGAGACCTGGGTCCGATCCCTGGGTGGGGAAGATCCCCTGGAGGAGAACACGGCAACCCCCTCCAGTATTCTTGCCTGGAGAATCCCATGGACAGAGGGGCCTGGCGGGCTACGGTCCAGAGAGTGGGACATGAGTGACTAAGCACAGCACATATTTAATTTACAAATGCTACGTTACTTTCAGGTGTACAGCAAAGTGATTCAGCGGTGTATATACACACACACTTTTATATTATTTTCTATTACAGGTCACAAGATACTGAATGTATTCTGTGCGCTATCCAGTAGGTCCTTGTTGTTCATCTGCTTTGTATACAGTAGGGTGACTATTAATCCTAAACTCCTAGCTGAGCGGTTTGTAACTCCTCCGCCCCTTCCCCTTTGGTGACCACAGGTTTGTTTTCTATGTTTGCGAGTCTGTTTCTGTTTTGTAACTAAGTTCATTTGTATCATCTCTTTTAGATTCCACCCACCAGTGGTGTGTGGTCGGTCTCTTCTCTGACTGACTGCGCTTCGCATGAGAGTCTCTAGGCCCCTCCCTGTTGCTGCCAGGGGCATTAGCTCATTCTTCCTTACGGCTGAGTAGTATTCCATTGTATATTTGTACCATGTCTTCTTTATCCATGTCCACCCACCAGTGGTGTGTGGTCGGTCTCTTCTCTGACTGCGCTTCGCATGATAGTCTCTAGGCCCCTCCCTGTTGCTGCCAGGGGCATTAGCTCATTCTTCTTTCCGGCTGAGTAGTATTCCATTGTATATTTGCACCATGTCTTTATCCATTTAGATATTTTCAGTGGACATTTAGAATCCCACATAGTCTTTTGCGATTTGTAACTTTAGCTACATAAAACATGTTTGATCACAAAGTCTAAGGAAAGTCCTCTCATGAAATAATTGGTGCTGTTTCTTACCCTTCTACATTATTCTTATTTAACTTTTCCTGTAACATGTTTTCAATATTATTTGGGAGCATTCAGTTCTTTTATAAAAAGCAAGACAACAAATGGGATAAATAAAACTCCTAAGCAGTGTTAAGCATAGTAAGAAAGCTAGTAACTTATGAAATACAGGCAAAATTGACAGGACGTGCTTGGGATAAACAATGGGCAAACAAGTAGCTTGTGAGACACAGGCAGAGTACATGTGTTGACTATAGACAGTAAGGAACCAGTGAGACGGGTTGAAGATGGGATAGGTGAAATGTGTGATAAAACAAATAAGAGGGTTACTTATAGGTTCAAAGACATGGAAAAGCCATCCTAAAGTAAGCTGATGCCCCTTCTGAGCATCCTGAAATTGGCCATCCATTGGATGGTCTTATTTTGGGCCCACATGCCCACTGCCTAAGAAGCTCGTGAAGACCAGGGCTATGGAGCAGGCTAGTTGCCAAGCTGTTGCTCTGCCCAGGCTTCCTTGGTCCGAGTCTCTTGGATAAAGCTGGTGTTTGTGTTGGCTCCAGGCACTTTGTCTGTAAAGCCCTGTGTTCAGACCTCAGTCATCAGTGCAGAATGTTGATGCAGGAAGCATGGGTGGTGTGGTCATCCCATTGTGTACTGCAAGACACCTGCCCTGTACCCTGAGCATTTGGGGTTTCCTTCTGGGACCTTTTCTTCCTTTGAGAAGTATTAAAAATTGCATGTATTACTACATTGGTATAAAGATGAATACAATCCAGGCTGGATGAGTTTTTTTCTTTCTGGTAAAAGAAGTTAAAACAGTTTTGTGGACTTATAAAAGTGCCACGGACCCTAGGTACTGAGTCTGCAGTTCCTGATGGAAAATTGTACTGGTTCCATCTGCTTGTATCCTATCCTACGTGTGTTAGCCTACTTCGTCTCTTTCCCTGGCTTCTTGCTGTGCTTTAAATTGATTAAATAACCTGTGTAATTCAAATATTTTGATTTGGTGGTGAACCTTTGTGTTCTATAACCTTTGAGACAGCTTACCTGAGAGCGTAGGTGCAAGCTACCACTGCAGCAAGGTAACTGTCTCCTCAGCATCCCCCAAAGCCCAGCACTGGCGTTAGGGCACACACACGGGCCCAGCTCACTGGATGGCTCCCTGCCTTTCATCCCAAACCTCCTTTTCCAAAAACTGTGCAATTTTAACCATACCTTAACTAATTGAATGCAACAATATGCCTTAGCTAGTTGAATACAACAAAAAGATGTATGGTTGATTTTGTAACTTAGAAAAAGTTTATAGTTTTATGATAATAGATCTGTGTCATTTTAATCTTGACAACTTTTTGCAGTTTATTTTACAGTCTTACAAACTTACCATTGTGATTTGTATCTTTTTTTTTCAGTGGATTTGTGGATTTTATAATTCATTACTTTGGGTAAAGGTCAGAGGTCTTTTTTTTTCTGATGGTAGGACTAGCTCTGCTAAGTAGGTTATATGCTAGATATTTTTCATAAATTGAATGAGCTAAATATGAAGCTCCAAGGCTTTGACTACATGCGTGTGTGCTGAGTTGCTTCAGGCATGTCCAGTAGCCCGCCAGGCTCGTCTGTTCATGGGATTCTCCAGACAAGAATACTGGAAGGCATTGCTATGCCCTCCTCCAGGGGCTCTTCCCGGCCCAGGAACTGAACCTGGTCTCTTGCCTCTCCTGCACTGGCAGGTGGGTTCTTTACCCTGTGTCACCTGGGAAGCCCTTTGACTGCATATATACATATGCATATGTTCTAAACGTATACCATATGTTTATATGCAATCAGAAAAAATATACTGAAATCAACAAATTTATTTTTGTAACATTTTCCTTTGTATTGTATTAAGATAGCTCGAGAACAAATCCCACGTGAAAGTGGCATCAGTCTTGGCCAGAAATGCCCTCTTCTCTGCACTTGGCCGTGTCGATCCCTGGGATCTGTGAATATGTTACATTACATGGTAAAAGCCATTTTGCAAATGTAATTGAGGTAGCGGACCTTGAGAGAGCGAGGGTATCCTGGATTGTCCGGGTGGGCCGGATCTAATCACACAAGCCTTTAAAAGCAGTGACCTTTCTCTCGCTGGAGATGGAGGAAGGTGGCAGGAGGAGAAGGCGGGGTTTTTTTAAGCACCGGAAGCATTTCACTCCTTGTTGGTGACCCTGAAAATGGAGAGAGCTGATTAAGTTTGTCGAAGCTGAGACAACCTCTGGCTGAGAGCCCCCGAGGATGCAGGGACCTCCGTCACACTACAAGGGAAAGGAACTGAACTCTACCAACAACCTGAATGGGCCCAGAAGCACGTTCTTCCCAGAACCTGCACAGAATTGCTGTGGCTGGCCAACACCTCGATTTTGGCCCTAAGACCCAGGAGGAGAGGAGAAACCAGGTGAGCCCACCCTACCTACGGAACTGTGACTGAATGAACTTTTTGTTGCTTCAGGTCACCAAATGGGTGGTCATTTGTCATGGCGACAGTCGACAAGGAGTCTCTGCCCTCCTAGCTTCCAGGACAGTGCTGCACCCGCAGCTGACTTACGCTCCTGTTGACTTTTGATCTTCCTCCCTCTGGAAAAGTAGTCCTTGCAGCAAAAAGTGTGACCACTGTGTGTGTTTCAGTCACACTGGCTTATGTATACATACTTCAGAGATGTTGCAGGCTTAGTTCCAGACCACAGCAGTAAAGTAAGTATTGCAGAGAAGCGAGTCACCTGGAGGTCTTGGCTTCCCAGTGCATATAAAAGCTGTGTTTACACTGGGCAGTAGTCTATAAAGGATACAAGACCCTGTGTCTAAAGGAAACAATGTGCATACCTTAATTTAAAAATACTGCTAAAAAATGCTCTGAGCCTTCAGCAAGTCCCAGTTCTTCTGCTGGCGACAGGTTTTGCCTCCATGTTGACTGCTGGCTGATCAGGGTTGTGGCTGCTGAAGGTGGGGTGAGCTGTGGCAGTTTCTTAATGAAGTTTGCTACCTTGATTGACTCTTGTTTTCACAGATGATTTCTCTGTGGTGTGCAATGCTCTTTCATAGTGTTTTACCCACAGTAGAGCTTCTTTCAAAATTGGAGTCAATCTTGTCAAACTCTGCTGCTGCTTTGTCAACAAAATCTATGTAATATTCTAAATCCTTTGTTGTTTTACAACAAAGATTGCTGTGCAACAAAGATTGTTGTTCAACAATCTTCACACCATCTTTACCAGGGATAGAGTCTGTCTCAAGAAACTGCTTTCTCCTTACCTGTAAAGCAAGCCCTCATCCACTGGAGCTTTGTCACGAGATTGTCACAATTCAGTTAGATCTTCAGGCTCCACTTCTATTCTTGCTATTTGCTCGATATCTGAAGTTGCTTCCTCTGCAAAGTCATTCACAAGGGTTGTAATCAACGTCTTCCAAATTCCTATTGATGTTGATATTTTGACCTCTTCCTGTGAATTGCAAATGTTTTTAATGTTATCTAGAATGGTGACTCTTTTCTAGAAAGTTTTCAGTTTATTTTGCCCAGATCTATCAGAGGAATCACTCTCCATGGCAGCTATAATTGTACAAAATGTATTTCTAAATAAGACTTGAAAGTTGCAGATCTCTGAGTTGCAGAATGGATATTGTGTTAGCAGGGATGAAAACATAAATCTCATACATCTTCATTACAGCCCTCGGGTGATCAGGTGCATTGTCAATGAGTAGCAGTATTTTGAAAAATTTGTTTCTGAGCTTTAGGTTTCCATGATGGGCTTAAATTATTCCGTAAACCATGTTGTAAACTGATGAACTGTCATCTGGGCTTTGTCGTTCCTTTCATAGAACACAGGTAGAGTAGACTTAGCATAATTTTTAAGGACTCGAGGATTTTCAGGATGGTAAATAAATATAACCTTCAACTGAAAATTACCAGCTGCATTAGCCTCTAACAAGAGTGTCAGCCTGTTCTTTCAAGCTTTGAAGTTAGGTGTTGACTTCTCCTCTCCAGCTGGATGATATTTTCTTCCATTACAAATCCGTTTCATCTACACTGAAAATCTGTTGCTTAGTGTAGCCACCTTCATTATCTTCCCGGTGACTCAGATGGTAAAGAATATGCCTGTCATGTAGGATACCTGGGTTCAATCCCCGAGTCGGGAAGATCCCCTTGAGAAGGAAATGACAACCCACTCCAGAATTGTTGCCTGGAGAATTCCGTGGACAGAGGAGACTGGCAGGCTGTAGTCCATGGGTTCACAAAGAGTTGCACACGATTGAACAGCAAGCACTTCATTATCTTAGCTCTATCTTCTGGATAAGTTGTTGCAGCTTCTACATCAGCACTTACTGCTAAACCTTTTTTTTTTTTTTAATGTTAATGGAGATGGCATCTTTCCTTAAACCTCTGCTAGCTTCAAGCTCTCCTTCTGCAGCTTCCTCATTTCTATCCTTCAAGAAAAATGAAGAGAGTTAAAGGCCTTGCTCTGGATTCAGTTGAGTTATGTCCAACTCTTTGTGACTCCATGGACTGCAGGACGCCAGGCTTCCCTGTCCATCACATGTCCATCAAGTCGGTGATGCCATCCAGCCATCTCATCCTCTGTCATCCTCTTCTCCTCCTGCCTTCAATCTCGCCCAGCATCTGGGCCTTTTCCAGTGAGTCAGATCTTGGCATCAGGTGGCCAAAGTATTGGAGCTTCAGCTTCAGCATCAGTCCATCCAATGAATATTCAGGATTGATTTCCTTTAGGATTAACTGGTTTGATCTCCTTGCAGTCCAAGGGACTCTTGAGTCTTTTCCGTAGTTTACTCAAACTCATGTCCATCGAGTCGGTGATGCCACCCAGCCATCTCATCCTCTGTCGTCCCCTTCTCCTCCTGCCTTCAATCTTGCCCAGCATCAGGGCCTTTTCCAGTGAGTCAGATCTTGGCATCACGTGGCCAAAGTATTGGAGCTTCACCTTCAGCATCAGTCCTTCCAATGAATATTCAGCATTGATTTCCTTTAGGATTAACTGGTTTGATCTCCTTGCGGTCCAAGGGACTCTTGAGTCTTTTCCAACACCACGGTTCAAAAGCATCAATTCTTTGGCGCTCAGCTTTCTTTATAGTCCAGCTCTCACATCCATACATGACCACTGGAAAAACCATAGCTTTGACTATACGGACCTTTGTCAGCAAAGTAATGTCTCTGCTTTTTGATAAGTTGTCTAGGTTGGTCATAACTTTTCTTCCAAGGAGCAAGCATCTTTTAACCTCAAGGCTGCAGTCACCATCTGCAGTGATTTTGGAGCCCAGGAAAATAGTTTCTCACTGTTTCCATTGTTTCCCCTTAGGATTAACTGGTTTGATCTCCTTGCGGTCCAAGGGACTCTTGAGTCTTTTCCAACACCACGGTTCAAAAGCATCAATTCTTTGGCGCTCAGCTTTCTTTATAGTCCAGCTCTCACATCCATACATGACTACTGGAAAAACCATAACTTTGACTATACGGACCTTTGTCAGCAAAGTAATGTCTCTGCTTTTTGATAAGTTGTCTAGGTTGCTCATAACTTTTCTTCCAAGGAGCAAGCATCTTTTAACCTCATGGCTGCAGTCACCATCTGCAGTGATTTTGGAGCCCAGGAAAATAGTTTCTCACTGTTTCCATTGTTTCCCCATCTATTTGCCATGAAGTGATGCCATGCTCTTTGTTTTTTGAATGTTGAGTTGTAAGCCAACTTTTTCACTTTCCTCTTTTACTTTCATCAAGAGGCTGTTTAGTTCCTCTTTGCTTTATGCCATAAGGGTGGTGCCATCTGCATATCTGAGGTTATTGATGTATTTCTCACGGCAGTCTTGATTTCAGCTTGTGCTTCATCCAGCCCAGCATTTTGCATGATGTGCTCTGCATATAAGTTAAGTAAACAGGGTGACAGTATACAGCCTTGACGTGCTCCTTTCCCAATTTGGAACCAGTCTGTTGTCCCTTTCCATTGTTTCCCTATCTATTTGCCATGAAGTGATGCCATGCTCTTTGTTTTTTGAATGTTGAGTTGTAAGCCAACTTTTTCACTTTCCTCTTTTACTTTCATCAAGAGGCTGTTTAGTTCCTCTTTGCTTTATGCCATAAGGGTGGTGCCATCTGCATATCTGAGGTTATTGATGTATTTCTCACGGCAGTCTTGATTCCAGCTTGTGCTTCATCCAGCCCAGCATTTTGCATGATGTTCTCTGCATGTAAGTTAAGTAAGCAGGGTGACAGTATACCGCCTTGACGCACTCCTTTCCCAATTTGGAACCAGTCTGTTGTCCCACGTCTGGTTCTAACTGTTGCTTCCTGACCTGCATACAGATTTCTCAGGAGGCAGGTCAGGTGGTCTAGTATTCCCATCTCCTTAAGAACTTTCCACAGTTTGTGGTGATACCCACAGTCAAAGGCTTTGGCATAGTCAATAAAGCAGAATTTTTCTGGAATTCTCTTGATTTTTCTATGATCCAACAGATATTGGCAATTTGATCTCTGGTTCCTCTGCCTTTTCTAAATTCAGCTTGAACATCTGGAAGTTCATAATTCATGTACTATTGAAGCCTGACATGGAGAATTTTGATCATTACTTTGCTAGCGTGTGAGATGAGTGCAATTGTGCGGTAGTTTGAACATGCTTTGGCATCACCAAAGGGATTGGAATGGGACTGCAATGAAAACTAACCTTTTCCAGTCCTGTGGCTACTGCTGAGTTTTCCAAATTTGCTGGCATATTGAGTGCAGCACTTTCATAGCATTGTCTTTCAGGATTTGAAATAGCTCAACTGGAATTCCATCACTTCCACTAACTTTGTTCTTCGTGATTGTTCATGATGCTTCCTAAGGCCCAGTTGACTTCACATTCCAGGCTGTCTGACTCTAGGTGAGGCTTAATAACACAATTAAATATTGTTGTTTCTCAGGAAATAGATCAGAGGAGAGGAAGTGAGATGGGAGAATGGCAAGTTGGTAGAACAGTCAGAACACATCCAACATTTGTTGGTTAAGGTCTCTGCCTTACATGGGTGCAGTTCACGGTGCCCTTCAAACAATTACAATAGTACGTCAAAGATCACTGATCAGAGATCATTGTAACAAATATATTAATGAAAAAGTTTGAAATACTGCAAGCATTACCAAAATGTGACAGAGACATGCTGCTTGAACATCTGGAAGTTCATAATTCATGTACTATTGAAGCCTGACTTGGAGAATTTTGATCATTACTTTGCTAGCGTGTGAGATGAGTGCAATTGTGTGGTAGTTTGAACATGCTTGGCATCGCCAAAGGGATTGGAATGGGATTGGAATGAAAACTAACCTTTTCCAGTCCTGTGGGTACTGCTGAGTTTTCCAAATTTGCTGGCATATTGAGTGCAGCACTTTCATAGCATTGTCTTTCAGGATTTGAAATAGCTCAACTGGAATTCCATCACCTCCACTAGCTTTGTTCTTCGTGATTCTTCGTGATGCTTCCTAAGGCCCACTTGACTTCACATTCCAGGCTGTCTGACTCTAGGTGAGGCTTAATAACACAATTAAATATTGTTGTTTCTCAGGAAATAGATCAGAGGAGAGGGAGTGAGATGGGGGAATGGCAAGTTGGTAGAACAGTCAGAACACATCCAACATTTGTTGATTAAGGTCTCTGCCTTATATGGGTGCAGTTCACGGTGCCCTTCAAACAATTACAATAGTAACATCAAAGATCACTGATCAGAGATCACTGTAACGAATATATTAATGATAAAGTTTGAAATATTGCAAGCATTACCAAAATATGACAGAGACATGCTGTTGAAAAATAGTACCAAAAGACTTGCTTGAGACAGGGTTGCCACAAACCTTCAATTTGCAAAAAATGCAGTATCTGTGAGGCTCAATAAAGTGACACACAAAAAAAGAGGTGTGTCTGTGCTGACTATGGTAGTGTTCATTGGAAATAAAACCCAATTTAAAGAGATTAGTTTAAAAGCCCTTTATCTACCTATGTATCTACCTACCCACCTGTCATCTAGGTGATCCAGGTGACTCATGGGAGAATCACGGAGAGGCAGCCTGTCTAGATGACTGACTCCAGCAGTGGGAAATGACTCTGCTGACCCTGGACTCAACAATGTAATGGAGGAGGACTAGGTTCTTCATGGTGGAAGGGAAGAATGAAGCTCCACATTAAGCAACTTAAGCTCCAGGCCGGTTACACGTATCCAGATTTCAGAAGAATTTTCAAGAGGTCTTTGCTTCAGGTTTGGCTCTCCCTCTTGAATCCATTGCTTCATGATGGGATGGAGGATTTGTGAGTGGTCCCCCTTCTATCTAGCTCTTCCCAGGATTCTCTATGGTACTAAGTCCTACGTCCTGGGTCTAGTGGGAAGTCTCCCAGGTCCAGTCCTCATGCTGGATATTGTCTTAGACTTTCTGCTTTTTAGACTGTCTGTCCCCTACCAATACTTCCATTTAGTTTCTGGTCCTAGGATGCTGCATCAGGATTCTAGGATTCTTCTAAGCATGACTTCTGGATAGTCATCCAGTTACCCCTGATTCTTTTCTGTAAGAAAATGAAGTGTTGGTGGAGAATGCATGGGGAACAAGGGGTGAGCACTTCAGATCCTTTGGGTAGAACCCAGAGGCAAGCAGCCCTTTGATATTGCCAGCACAAACCTCATAATTCCAGTGAATTATGCTCAGAGAATCTTTTATCCCCTACCGTCTTGAGCTGAATTGCCAAAAGCTGTATTGTCCTTGGCTTCCCAGGTGGTACAGTGATTTTTAAAAATCTGCCTGCCAGTGCAGGAGATGCAGGAGACGCGGGTTTGATTGCTGGATCAAGAAGATCCCCTGGAGGAGGAAATGACACCCACTCCAGTATTCTTGCCTGGAAAATTCTATGGACAGAGGAGCCTGGCGGGCTACAGTCCATGGGGTCAAATGGTGGTTTTCGGTAGCCTTGAATAGTGTGGGACTAGAGACAGGCATGCCCTCGTTTGACTTACTGGACGAGGTCCTAGAGCCCTGTAGGAGTGGGGGTTCAGAGACTGAGAGAACAGGGCTGCAGTAGCAACTGTGCTTAGGGGTCCACAACCCTTCGCCCAGTGCAGAAAGGCTGAGGAAACTACAAATGGCTTCACAGGTCACGGCTCCCGGGCACTCGGGGACATGTGATGACCAGCTCAGATCCAAAGGGTGTATCTGCAGGGACTTCAGTGAGCTCCTTCATGCGTCACTGCCCCTTGGTGAAGGGGTTGCATAACCCAGTGAAGCCATGGGCCGTGCTGGGGGGGGGACACCCAAGGTCATAGTGGAGAGTTCTGACAAAGCGTGATCCACTGGAGGAGTGAATGGCAGACCACTCCAGTAGACTTGCCGTGAGAACCCCACGAACGGTATGAAAAGGCAAAGCGATACGGCACTGAAAGACGAGTCCTCCAGGTCAGAAGGTGTCTAGTATGCTACTGGGGAAGAGTGGAGGAGAACTACTAATAGCTCTAGGAGGAATGAAGCGGCTGGGCCAGAGGGGAAATGACGCTTCAGCTGTGGATGTGCCTGGTGATGAGAGTAAAATCCGATGCTGTAAAGAACAATATTGCATAGAAACCTGGAGTGTTAGGTCCATGAATCAAGGTAAATTGGATGTGGTCAAGCAAGAGATGGCAAGAGTAAACGTCGATATCTTAGGAATCAGTGAACTAAAATGGACAGGAATGGGTGAATTTAATTCAGATGACCATTATATCTACTACCATGGGCAAGAATCTCATAGAAGAAATGGAGTAGCCCTCATAGTCACCAAAAGACCCTGAATTGCAGTACTTGGGTGCAACCTCAAAAATGAGAATGATCTTGGTTCATTTTCAAAGCAAACCAGTCAGCATCACAGTCATTCAAGTTTACGCCCCACCCACTGAAGCTGAAGAGTTTAGAAAACCAGAGATCAAATTTGAACCAGAGATGACATTGCCAACATTTGCTGGATCACAGAGAAAGCAAGAGAATTCCAGAAGAACATCTACCTCTGTTTCACTGAGTACACTAAAACCTTTGACCGTGTGGATCATAACAAACTGTGGAAAACTCTTAAAGAGATGGGAATACCAAACCATCTTCCTTGTCTCCTGAGAAACCTGTATACTTGTTAAGAAGCAACAGTTAGAAGCCTGTATGGAAAAACTGGTTTAGGATTGAGAAAGGAGTGTTACAAGACTGTTTATTGTCATGCTGTTTATTTAACTTATACACAGAACACATCATGAGAAATGCCAGGCTGGATGAGTGACAAGCTGGAATCAAGACTGCTGGGAGAAACACCAAGAACCTAGGATACCATTCTAATGGCAGAAAGCAAAGAGGAACTAAAAAATCTCTTGATGAGGGTGAAAGAAGAGAGTGAAAAAGCTGGCTTTAACTAAATATTAAAAAAAAAAAAACACAACTGAAGATTATGGCCTCCAGCCCCATCACTTCATGGCAAATAGGGGAACAGGTGGAAGTACTGACAGATTTCCTCTCCTTCGGCTCTAAAAATCACTGTGGATGGTGACTGCAGCCTTGAAATTAGAAGACGACTGCTTCTTGAAGGAAAGCTATGACAAACCTAGACAGCGTGTTAAAAAGCAAAGACGTCATTTTGCCAACAAAGGTCCATAGACTCAAGGCTATGGTCTTTCTAGTAGTCACATACGGTTGTGAGAGCTGGACCGTAAAGAAGGCAGAGTACTGAAGAATTGATACTTTTGAACTGTGATATTGGAGCAGACTCTTGAGAGTCCCTTTGACTGCAAGGAGATCAAACCAGTCCATCCTAAAGGAAATCAACCCTGAATACTCATTGAAAGGACTGATGCTGAAGCTAAAGCTCCAATACTTTGGTTACCTGATGCGAACAGCTGACTCATTGGAAAAGACCCTGATGCTGGGGAAGACTGAAGGCAGAAGAAGAGGGCAACAGAGGATGAGATGGCTGGATGGCATCACCAATGCAATGGACATGAATTTGGGACAACTCTGGGAGATGGTGAAGGACAGGGAGGCCTGGTGTGCTGCAGTCCATGGGATTGCAAAGAGTAGACACAACTGCGCAACTGAACAACCTCAGTGAGAACTCTGTCTTCATTAATGGCTATGACACTTGGGTCCTCTGAAAACAGGATGTGTGTGTGTGTGTGTATGTGTTGAACATGCCCACACTCATGCGTGCTCATGCACTTAAACATTGGGAAGTCAAGATGTGGAGTGTGTGAGACATTTTTCAGGATTAGTGTCTTATTCATGCATATTCTTTTTACTCTAGGAACAGCCCTTGATATTTTGCAGTTGGTTTCTCAGTAGCCACACAAATACTAAACAATGCTGTGCCTGTAGCTGTAACTAACTCAGGAATTGGGTGCCTGATCAATGTCACACCAACCTGAATCCTTCTCTAGTATCTTTCTGACTGGACTTCACTAGGAAAAAAAGGCTTTCTTTTATGGGGGAAGGAGGTATGATGAAATGAAATATTTAGCAACTGTTGGATGTCCTATTTTCTGTTATGTGGAAGAAATCATCTACCTTGGAAAGAAATAGACTGTGAGAAGCAAAGGCAAGACCCAGAGACCAGGAATTGCTCATTTTCAATTGTTTTTGCATTCCAAGTGAACCTCTGACCTTGCCATTGGATTGTTCAATCCCTTAATAATGTAAGTTACCCCAGTATTCTTTCAGTAAATTTTGTTTTGGTCAAATCTTGCTCTGGTTGGATTTCTAAGAGTCCTGACTAATATAGTCGACACAGTCAATAGTCCACACAACTGTAATTGTTCCATACGTGGCACAGATGACAGGAAGAGTCAAATGATAGGAAGTCGGGGTTAGAGAGATCCTTAGGGAAAGGGCAGGTAAGATGAGATGGTCGACTAAAACTTTGATTTAGATGGATGGAGAGGAGCCTTTTGCTGTATAATATTCCAAGCCAGGATAATAGAAAGTATAAAAAGGCAATGGTCCCAATTCCAAAAATAGTTGAGAGACAAAGAGTAGTTGGAGACAAGAGAGTGTAAGAAGAGATAGGGTTGAAGAGGAACTTCACTGTTGAGGACTTTGAATACCAAGCTAAGTTTGTGCTTTATTGTAACTATTATTGTTTAGTCATTAAGTCATGTCTGATTCTTTGTGACCCTATGGACAATAGCCCGCCAGACTCTTCCGTCCATGGGATTTGCCGGGCAAGAATACTGAGTGGGTTGCCGTTTCCTCCTCCAGGGGATTTTTCTGACTCAGGGATCGAACCCCCGTCTCTTGAGTCTCCTGCACTGGCAGGCAGATTCTTTTACCACTGAGCCACCTGGGAAGCCCCAAGGAGACAAAACTTTTTCAGCATGGAAGTGGTGTTACTGTAGTGTCTTAGAAATTCTGATGTGGGAATGTGTAAGGTGAATTAAAGGATGTAGGAAGTATATATGAGTTGGATATATGAGTTGGAAGACAACTGCAGTCATCCTGACATGAGCGACAAGAACCTGGATCAGAGCGTTAGAAATGGAAGTGGAGTGTCTTACTCATCTCTGCATCCTTCATATTACTTAGCAGAGTGACTGACCATCTTGTAGGCACTCATCAAATTCTTGTTAATACATAAGGAATTCAAGTCAAGCAATGTTATATCCGTGTCGTCAACATCTTACAATAGTTTAGAATTTTTATTACAATTTAAAAATAAACTATATTGTTGAATTATTGAAGATAGTGAATATTTCATTTGTCATTGAAATCCAATATAACCTCATAAATACATATGTTTCTTTGTTGTTCCTTTTAAGTCACACACAAAAAAATCCATTGCTGGAGTAAGGTTTGTTCATGTGTTTATTATAAACTTACTTTCTTATATCTTTAAAATCTATGTAGACTATTCTGTTTATTACTTCACAAGAAAATAGAATATCCTCAGCTACTTACAGTATTAATTGGTTTTCTATCAATGAAGAATACTGCTTATGCGCTTGATGAAAATACATGACGCTTTCTTTTTCCTTATCTTTCGAGAAAACGGCCGGAGCAAAGGCCATGAGTCATCATGACGGAAAATAGAACATGACGATGCCTTATGGCTTCCCTGGAGGCTCAGACAGTAGAGAATGTGCCTGCAGTGGGGCAGACCTGCTTTCAGTCTCTGGGTTGGGAAGATCCCCTGGAGGAGGGCGTGGCAACCCAGTCCAGTATTCTTGCCTGGAGAATCCCCATGGACAGAGAAGCCTGAGAGGCTACAGTCCGTGGGGTCGAAAAGAGTCTGGCACGACTGAGAGACTAAGCACGCAGTCAGTGGATCTCATATTTTGCATGCTGTGCTTTTGACACTCCATTATTCTGTCTCCTTTCATTAGTAGAACACCATGCCACCCCCTACTATGCATCTCTTCATGACCTTGCATTCAGTGATGTCACACTGGTAGCTTGAAATCCCGGTGGGAGTGGTGGAAGTATTTACATATCAGACACTGATAAACACTATAAATAAATTCTGTTGATTGTTTATTCTGTTGTATGGCCTGTGGGTCTGTGATCTGTTTTTGTAAACTAGATCTTCCTAGAATACATCCACTTATTTGCATATTGCTTATGCCTGCTTTCATACAATGGGAATGTTGAGTAGTTGCAACAGAAAGGTTATGACCCACAAGCCTGAAATATATGCTGTGTGTCCTGTTAAGAAGTTTGCTGATCCTGAGTCTAGACTTTAAAAGTGATGGAGGAAAATGTTAATAATCAAGGTTAAACTTAAAAGTGTGTTGTGCTTGTGGCTTATCCTGATGAATGACTGGCTTTCTGATGTATATCTTCATTGTTTCACAACTTGCTCTTGAATATAATGGAAATATTATTCCACGTTGGAACTACCTGCGAGCATTCGTAATACTGGTGATCTGTGGCGACAAGACGAGGCTGTGGCCCTAGTGTGATGAGATTGACTAGTTTTCTGTGAGTATGGTTTCAGTATGTCTGCCCTCTGATGCCCTCTTGTAACACCTACCATCTTACTTGGGTTTCTCTTACCTTGGGTGTTGGGTATTTCTTCACGGCTGCTTCAGCAAAGCATAGCTGCTGTTCCTTACCTTGGACGAGGGGTATCTCCTTACCGTCGCCGTTCCTGACCTTCAACGTGGGATAGCTCCTCTAGGCCCTCCTGTGCCTGCGCAGCCACCGATCCTTGGGTTGTCACCCTGCTTATTTAACTTCTATGCAGGGTACATCATGAGAAACGCTGGACTGGAAGAAACACAAGCTGGAATCAAGATTGCCGGGAGAAATATCAATCACCTCAGATATGCAGATGACACCACCCTTGTGGCAGAAAGTGAAGAGGAGCTAAAAAGCCTCTTGATGAAAGTGAAAGAGTAGAGCGAAAAAGTTGGCTTAAAGCTCAACATTCAGAAAACGAAGATCATGGCATCTGGTCCCATCACTTCATGGGAAATAGATGGGGAAACAGTGGAAACAGTGTCAGACTTTATTTTGGGGGGCTCCAAAATCTACCTGCATACAGATTTCTCAAGAGGCAGGTTAGGCGGTCTGGTATTCCCATCTCTTTCAGAATTTTCCACAGTTGATTGCATATTGCTTATGCCTGCTTTCATACAATGGGAATGTTGAGTAGTTGCAACAGAAAGGTTATGGCCCACAAGCCTGAAATATGTGCTGTGTGTCCTGTTAAGAAGTTTGCTGATCCTGAGTCTAGACTTTAAAAGTGATGGAGAAAAATGTTAATAATCAAGATTAAACTTAAAAGTGTGTTGTGCTTGTGGCTTCTCCTGATGAATGACTGACTTTCGGATGTATATCTTCATTGTTTCACAACTTACTCTTGAATATAATGGAAATATTATTCCATGTTGGAACTACATGTGATCATTCATAATATTGGTTATCTGTGGCGACAAGACAAGGCTGTGGTCCTAGTGTGATTAGGTTGACTAGTTTTCTGTAAGTATGGTTTCAGTATGTCTGCCCTCTGATGCCCTCTTGTAACACCTACCATCTTACTTGGGTGGACACGACTGAGCGACTGAACTGAACTGTGGCGACCAGAGGTCAGTCAAACTCAAGGAGAACATTCTGTGGGAATCAATTGCTGTTTGGAATTCATGATTTAAAAAAAGTAGTCACAAAAACATACACTGTTATATTCCATTTCTGTGAAATGTTGAGCATAGGCAAATTCATAGAAAGTATAAAGCTTTTCCATTTAGTGGTGCTTTTATATTTGTTCACACAGTTGTTCAGTCATCACCATGATATAATTTTAGAACATTTTCAATGCTGCCAAAAGAAATGCCATACATATTAGTAGTTATTCCCATTTCCCATTCACTTTACCTAAGAGCTAGGAACCAGTGGTGGTTTAGTGTATTCACAGAGCTATATAATGCTCTATAAATACTGCACACTTTATTATTACTTGTAAAACATGATATACTTTTGTAGTTTATAGTAAAGAATGTATAAGATACATTTTTTAAAAAAAGTTAATTGTTGATACTACAAAGCTACAGTCAAAACAGCATGGTATCAATCAGCACAGAAACAGACATATAGATGAATGGAACAGACTAGGAAGCCCAGAATAAACCCACACACCTACAGTCAATCTTTGATACAGGAAGCAAGAATATGCAATGGATAAAAGACAGTTTCTTCAAGTGGTGTTGGGAAAGTTGGACAGTTGCATGCAAAATCAGAGCACACCCTCACACTATGTACAATAAACTCAAAATGCCTTAAAGGCTTAAATATAAGATGACACCATAGAACTCCTATAAGAGGGGCTTCCCTGGTGGCTCACTGGTGAAGAATCTGCCTACCAAAGCAGGAGACATGGATCCTTGGTCTGGAAAGATCCCACGTGCCTCAGAGTGACTAGTAAGCCTGTGCACCACAAGTATTGAGCCTGTGCTCTAGAGCCCACAAGCCAAAATTACTGAACTATGTGCCACAAATCCTTCCTGAAGCCAGGGTACCCTCGAGCCTGTGCTCCACGACAAGAGAAGCCACTGCGATGAGAAGCCTGTGCGCAGCAATTAGAGAGGAGCCCCCGCTCACTGCAATTAGAGAAAGCCCTGTAAAGCAGCAAAAGCCCAGCGCAGCCCAGTATAAACAAAATTATATATATGTATATATAAGAACTAGAAAAGAACACAAGCAAAACGTTCTTCAGCATAAATTGTACCAGTATTTTCTTAGACAATAGAAACAATAGCAAGACAATAGAAATAAAAGCGAAAGTAAACAAACAGAACTAAATCAAACTTACAAGCTTTTGCACAGCAAAGGAAACCATAAAATAAAGGGCAACGCAAGGACTAGGAGGAAATATTTGCAAATGATGCAACCAGCAGGGCTTCATTTCCAAAGTACACAACCAGTGCATTTAACGCTAACAAACAAGTGACCTGGTTGAAAATGGGCAGGAGACCCAAACAGATACTTCTCCAAGGAAGATGTAAAGATAGTCAAGAGACACATGAAAAGATGCTCAACATTGATAGTTATTAGAGAAATGCAAACCAAGACTACAATGAGGCATTACCTCACACCAGAGAGAATGGCCATCATCAAAAAGTTCACAAATAAATGCTAGAGCGGGTGTGGAGAAGAATGAACCCTCCTACACTGTTGGACAGTTGTTATTTGTGAATTTTTTAATAATGGCTATTCTGGTTGGTGTGAGGAGATAGCTCATTGTAGTCTTGGTCTGCATTTCTCTAGTAATTAGCGACGTTGAGCATCTTGTCACGTTCCTCTTAGCCGTCTCTGTGTCCCAGGCGGCTCATTGGTAAAGAATCCACCTGCCAAGCAGGAGATTCGGGTTAGATCTCTGGGTCAGGAAGATCCCCCAGGGAAGAAAATGGCAACCCACCCCAGTATTCTTGCCTGGCATATCCCATGGACAGTGGAACCTGGGGGGCTGCAGTCCCTGGGGTTGCAAGCAGTCCTACACGTATTATCGACTAAACAGCAATAGCAGCACACTGTTGGGAGGAACATACATTGGTGCAGCCAGTATGTAAAACAGCATTGAGGTTCCTCAAAAAGCTAGAGTTCCATTAGGATCCAGCAGTCCCACTTCTGAACATATATATCTGGTCAAAACTATCATTTAGAGAGACACATGCACCCCTATGTTCATAGCAAAAGTATTCACAACAGCCAAGACATGGGACCACCTGTGTTAATTTCAGACATCCCGAGAGTTCTTCACTGGTGAAGGGAGAGCTGGGGAGAAGGGAGAAGCAGTGTCCTGCCCTGTCAGTGGTTTCTTGGAATGATGTCGTAGGTGGCTCTGAGGTCACCTCACCCTCCTGCCTCATTGGGATTGCTGCCCTTTCAGTCTGGTGAAAATCCCATGCTTAGTCTTTATGGCACTAAATGTTCACTGTGCCCTGCTGGTGGCTGGGGGCCTTGGAGGGGTGGTAAAAACTTAGAATGAGAAGCACCAAGTGAAAATAGAGAAAAGAGAAGCTGCATTTTCCAGTCCAGAACTGAACCAGGGTAACGCAAGACGCCTACACTTTTATGTAATTTACTAATTAGACACCTGTGGGAAATATGCAACCAATACCAGTGGAATGAAGAGCCTGGGTGAAAGCTACTCTGGGTGCTATAATGCGCCTGGTCTAGGAACATGCCAGAGGCCTTGTTGTTGCTCAGTTGTGAAGTTGTGTCTGGCTCTTTGAGACTTCATGGACTGCACCACACCAGACTTCCCTGTCCTTCACTGCCTTCCTGAATATTCACTGGAGCCCGAGAAAGATGACTGACGGGCAGGCTGGCTGCTCTGGGCTGTTACTCCTGCAGCCTGGCCTCTGCATTCGGATACTGGACAGGCCTTGTGCAATCCAAGTGAGGCTCCGGATGAATTTCTTTTTATTCAAAGTAATCAAATTTTGAGAATGTGGAACGGGAAAGTCCTGTCACATTGCATTAGGTTAGCACTGTGATTTCCATGGAAATTGTCAGGTAACTTGATTGCCATGGCCCAATCATTTACAAGCATAACTTCGTTCACTTAGAGTTAAAAGAATGAATAAGTAATAAAATGTCCTATTTGGGGTTGTTGAAGGCAAGAAAAAAAAAAAAAAAAAAGGCTATAGTGAATCCAGTGATTCACAGGAGTTGTGGGGCCTGGCTGCTAGGATTAGAACAGACACCCGAAGTCCGTAATGCTAGATGAATGTTCATGATTACCTTCAATTATCCCGTGCTTTATAGCCCAGGCCGGAGCTGTGCACTTCTCTAATTATGAGAGAACCGCAAATCAAAACAACAGTGAGCTTCTGCCTCACACCAGTCAGAATGGCAATCACCAAAACGCCCACAAACAATAAATGCTGAAGAGGCTGTGGCAAAAAGGGAGCTCTCCTGCACTGCTGGTGGGAATGTAAACCGGTCCAGCCACTTTGGAGAACAGCGTGGAGGTTCCTCAAGAAACCAAAAATGGAGCTCCCACATAGATTCTCCTCAGGTTATTGAGAAAGTAATTTGAAGGCTGCTTTAAGCATATTCCTGTCTTTTTTCTTTCTAATTTTAAAAGAAGATTTTGTCATGTTATCTTCAACCGGATAGTAAAATTCACGAGAGTGATGAATGTTTTCTTTCTCCTTAAGTGATCCCAGTTCTTCAATGGATTTCACTGAAGATAGACATATGGTCTTGCAATAATCACCCCATCAGTCTGAAAGATGGTTATAAAGAATGAATTGGATAATCTCGAGACAAAAGGCAAGAACAGTACTCTTGATTTTTATCTTGCAAATCGTAGAGTTCATAATTCATGTTTCCTGAGTGTTTCTGTGGACCATTCTTTCCTTCTATAGACTGTGAGGTAAGCACTAACACCACCATCCCTTTTGTTTTATCAGATCCAGGGTTAGGGAGGAATTCTAAAAGAAATCAGTCCTGAATATTCATTGGAAGAACTGATGCTGAAGCTGAAGCTCCAATACTTTGGCCACCAGATGCGAAGAACTGACTCATTGGAAAAGACTCTGGTGCTGGGAAGGATTGAAGGTGGGAGGAGAAAGGGATGACAGAGGATGAGATGGTTGGATGGCATCACCAACTTAATGGACACGAGTTTGAGCAAACTCCGGGGGTTGGCGATGGACTGGGAAGCCTGGCGTGCTGCAGTCCATGGGGTCACAGAGAGTCAGACACGACTGAGTGACTGAACTGACTGACTGACGGAGGGAGGAATCAGCCACTCGTTCAGCTTTTCATGGGTCTTGAGCCCCAGGACGGAGAAGGCAATGGCACCCCACTCCAGTACTCTTGCCTGGAAAATCCCATGGACGGAGGAGCCTGGTGGGCTGCAGTCCATGGGGTTGCTAAGAGTCGGACACGACTGAGCGACTTCACTTTCACTTCTCACTTTCATGCATTGGAGAAGGAAATGGCAACCCACTCCAGTGTTCTTGCCTGGAGAATCCCAGGGACGGGGGAGCCTGGTGGGCTACCGTCTATGGGGTCGCACAGAGTCGGACACGACTGAAGCGACTTAGCAGCAGCAGCAGCAGAGCCCCAGGAAGATGAGGAAGTCCTCCCCAGAGCGTTCGCATGCACCAGGACTGCCTCTCCAGCTCCGCACTGTGCCATGGCCCTCTTCTCATCTGTTACACGTTTGGCTTTCCTGAGTGGTCGTGAAATCCCTCACCAGTTTTAACAGATTGTGGTTCATTTCTGCTTTGTCCAGAGTAGTTTTCAGGGATGTTTTTGTCTTGTGTAGAATCCCTTGGCAGCTTATCCAAGGTTGAGGCAGGTAAACCTACATCGACAGGCTTGGGTTTTTACTAGATGGGGAGTGTCCTCAGGTGGTGCTAATGGTTAAGAGCGTGCCCGCAAAACAGAAGACTTGAGAGATGTGGGCTCAATCCCTGGGTCAGGAAGAGCCCTGGAGAAAGCCACAGCAACCCACTCCAGTGTTCTTGCCTGGGAAATCCCATGGACAAAGGAGCCTGGTGGGCTATAGTCTGGGTTACAAAGAGTGGGGTGCGACTGAAGTGACTGAGCATGGAGAGTGTCTAGGATAATACCAATAAGTAAAAATGAGCAACTAACATGTGCAGTGTGGTTCCAATTCTCTACCTATTCTTTTCCTGCTCCTGTAGAGGTGTGACGTTGGGAAAGTTGTTACCCTCTGTGAGCCTGTTCCCTTAAGTGTGTGCCTGGCAAGGATGATCTGAGGACTAACCGTCATGCACTTGAAGGCCGTTTACAGACTCTGACAAGTCACCCTCATATTAATTTGCTAGAGCTGCCGTCACAAAGTAGCGCAGACTGAGTGGCTTAAATGACAGAAATTTATCTCCTCCCAGTCCCGGAGGCGGGAAGCTGGCAAGCAAGGTGCTGGCAGAGTTGGCCTCTCCCGAGGCCCGTCTCCTTGGCTTCCCCGTGTCTTCTTTCTGTGAGTGTCTGTGCCCCAGCTTCCTCTGCTAAGGACACCAGTCATTCACTGGGTTAGGTCTGCCCTGTGTGTGCACATGTGCTCAGTCACGTCCGACTCTGTGTGACCCCGTGGACTGTAGCCCGCCAGGCTCCTCTGTCCATGGGGTTCTCCAGGCAAGGATACTGGAGTGGGCTGCCATTTCCTACTCCAAGGGATCTTCCTGACCCAGAGATTGAACCCAAGTCTCTTCTGCCTTCTGCATTGGCAGGCATATTTTTCTTTTTTTAACCACTGGTGCCACCTGGGAGGTCCACTGCTGCTGCTGCTGCTGAGTCGCTTCAGTTGTGTCCGACTCTATGTGACCCCATAGACGGCAGCCCACCAGGCTCCCCCGTCCCTGGGATTCTCCAGGCAAGAACACTGGAGTGGGTTGCCATTTCCTTCTCCAGTGCATGAAAGTGAAAAGTGAAAGTGAAGTTGCTCAGTCATGTCCGACTCTTCGCGACCCCATGGACTGCAGCCCACCAGGCTCCTCCGTCCATGGGATTTACCAGGCAAGAGTACTGGAGTGGGGTACCATTGTCTTCTCCGGGGAGGTCCACTTACAACCTCATTTTGCCTTAATTACCTCTTCAAAGACTCTGTCTCCAAGTCCAGTCATGGTCTGAGGAACTATGGGTTAGGACCTCAACACAGGAATTCTTGGAGACACAAGTCCGCCCGTAAACATACCTCTTGCACAGCTGACAGCCCATTCCCACTAGGCTCTGTACTGACCACCCAACACTCATTCATTGTCTTCTCCGGGGAGGTCCACTTACAACCTCATTTTGCCTTAATTACCTCTTCAAAGACTCTGTCTCCAAGTACAGTCATGGTCTGAGGAACTATGGGTTAGGACCTCAACACAGGAATTCTTGGAGACACAAGTCCGCCCGTAAACATACCTCTTGCACAGCTGACAGCCCATTCCCACTAGGCTCTGTACTGACCATCCAACACTCAGGGAAACTAATTCCCTCTGCCTGGAATGTCAGGTCTGCCTCCTTGACAGGTCCAGCCCTTCCTTCCTGAAGCTCAGCTCAAATGTAGGAATCTTTAGGAAGTGTTTTGATTCTAACCATAAGGAATTCACCCTTGCCTCTAAACCCCAGGGCTCTCTGCTTACATCTGTAACAGAGCAACAGTTTTACATAATTCTGCATAATATACATAATTTACATAATCCTACAGGCCTAGGGCAGGTTCTGGCAGGTGTTCAAGAAATAACCTGGAGAACTGCACTGAATGCCAGTTAATTAAGCCAACACTTTCCCTTCGTCTGACTTAGTTGAGAAATACCTTCATTTAACCATTGACAGAGGATTCTGAGGGCGACAGGGACGGGAGGATGTCAACAGTCCATTAAGACAGGATAAATCAGCTTGTTTATCTTCCTTCCTGTGTATTTTATATTTAAGAAACCTATTTTAGGATATGTTGGAGGCAGCTTAATATTTTTAGATGGTAACACAAATGTAAAATGACTTTCCTGATTTATAGATATCCTTTGAATTTTTAATCAATATGAGAAAAGCTTTTCTATTGAAGTTCAGAATATCACATGGGGGTGATTATTTAAACTGCTTGTGTAGGAGGATAAACACTTCAAAGTCTGCTGTGAAAATGTGCACAGATTATCTAAACAGGGCTATGTTTCAAGATGTAGGGCATGTACATACTCATGTTTTATTTTGTGCCAACAATTTAGTTGAAAATGGACGTCCTAAGGATAGTTGGGATTATGGCACAACTCGGTGAGTTGGTTACCTGGAATCTTCCTCGATTAAGGGATTTTCTCTTTTTCACAGCACCTTGACTCCAAACAAGTAGGCTTTGATGAAGTCTTTCAGCTCAAAGTGTGCCTCACACACTTCCCTTTTCCAGGCTCACTGCCTGTGCAAATCTGGAGCAACACCACACTCATTAAAAGATGCCTTTCTGTTGATAGCTCAAGTCATGGAGGACTTCACACATCTGTGCACAGTCTAGAGATTTCTGTACTTTATTGCTGTTACATTAGAGATCTCCACCTTTTAACTGACTCTGTTGTATAACTTGAAAAAATTATGTGTTACTTATACTTTGTGCAAATTCAGTAAAGGATTTTTGAATGGATGAATAAATGAACTGAAAACTGAGATCTTGTCCAGAAAACTTCCAAGTCTTTAAAATGTTTGGGAGCCGTTTAATTTCTCCTGTCTTTCTTCCTTGATGATGTCATCACGCACTTAGTCTTCAAGCAAAGGCGCTCGGGAGCTGCAGTTGACACCTCTTCCTCTCGTGTCTTCTGTGAGTAAGTCCCACAGCCTCTCTCAAATGTTCTCTCTGCTCCATTCTGTCTGCCTTAGCTTAGATGGTCCCCCTTCATCTACTCAGCAGCATCTCATGGAATTGTGACAAAACAGGTTTGACTGCATGTGACCGAGACCTGGAGTTCAGTTCAATTCAGTCACTCAGTCGTGTCCGACTCTTTGTGACCCCATGGACTGCAGCACGCCAGGCCTTTCTGTCCATCACCAACTCCCGGAGTTTACTCAAACTCACGTCTATTGAGTTGGTGATGCTATCCAACCATCTCATCCTTTGTCATCCCCTTCTCCTCCTGCCTTCAATCTTTCCCAGCATCAGGGTCTTTTCCAATGAGTTGGTTCTTCCCATCAGGTGGTCAAAGCATTGGAGTTTCAGCTTCAGCATCAGTTCTTCCAATGAATATTCAGGACTGATCTCCTTTAGGATGGACTGGTTGGACCTCCTTGCAGTCCAAGGAACTCTCAAGAGTCTTCTCCAACACCACAGTTCAAAAGCATCAGTTCTTCGGCACTCAGCTTTCTTTATAGTCCACCTCTCACATCCATACATGACTACTGGAAAAACCATAGCTTTGACTAGACGGACCTTTGTTGGCAAAAGACCTAAGTACCAGTGGCTTAAAACACAAGACAGGAGGGTTTTTCTCTGTCTCGTAACAATCCAGGCTGGTCTGCAGCCTCTTCCTCTTCAGAAGCTCAGATTCCTTCTGCTAGGGAATTCCTCCTCCTTCTGGTGGCGCTCTCATCTACATGGTCCAAGATGGCTTGCCACCATCCCTGAATTCCAGGAAGAAAGAAGGGGGATATGAGAAATGAGAGGGTATTTTTAACCTTTCCTTTAACTAGGAACCCAGAGTTTCCCATGTAATTTAGAATCACATCCCACTGAGCAGGATTAGTCACATGGCTCCACTTCATTGCAAGGAGTTAACTAGGAAATGTAGTCTTCATTCTGAGCAGCCTATGTCCAGGTAAAAATTCCACCGCTATGTAAGAAGAGAGAATGGATATTGGATGGATATTGGTGAACAGCTTGCAGTCTTGACCTCGTCGCCTAACTTGCTTGCCTGCTTCCTGCCTCCCAAATTGCTCCTTTTACTCAACTCATATCAGAAGCAATCTGGCCACATCTCTTTCTGCTCAAAAAGCATGCACCAAGCTCTTGACTGCCTGGACATAGACTCTTAGTTCTCAACATGGACTGAACAGTCTTCATGATCTGGTTCCTGTCCACCTCAGCTCCTACTTCTGTCCTCTTTGCACCTTATTCTCTAACACTGAACTCTGTTATTTTTCCATGAGTAACATAGTGTCTCATGCCTCAGTGCCTTTGCACCTGCTGTTTCTTTGAAAATCAAACTCAGGAGTCACTTCTTTCAGGAAATATTTTCTGTTACTCTCTCTGCTCCCAGCCTTAATCAAGAGACTTCATTGGACACTCTTTATACCTCATACCTGTATTTACCCATTCCATTTTTTGGTTTTAATATATTATGCAATCACTTATTTCCTCTTCTACACCATGAGCATGATCAGATTCACCTTTATATCCCCAGAATTCAGCTCAATGCTTGCCACAGAGGAGATCAATAACTATGTATTTACTCTTGATTGAATGAATGAATGAACAGGTGACAGAAGTGATAAGACCTCAGTACCTGCTTAGAGCTTTTAACCTTTTACATGATGTTCTCTTTTAATAAAAACTCCTTGTGAGCCCTTATTCGGTTTTAGGTACATTCACTTTGTTTGTGTGAGAGTGTTGGCCTAGTTGGGCTTCCCCGGTGGTACTAGTGGTAAAGAACCCGCCTGCAAATGCAGGAGACATGAGGGACGTTGGTTTGGTTCCTGGGTTGGGAAGAGCTTTTGGAGGAAGGCAAAGCAACCCACTCCAGTATTCTTGCCTGGAGAATCCCATGGACAGAGGAGCCTGGCGGGGTACAATCCATGAGGTCGCAGAGTCAAACACAGCCAAAGTGACTTAGCATGCACACACGCATTGGCATAGCTATCTAACTTAACCTTTATGGATAGCCCTGTGAGACAGTCATCATGGTTCTCATTCCACAGGTGGGAAGACGAGGCATGGAGAATTAGTTTAAATAACCCGTCTCATCTCTTTCTTAGTTGTATTGACTATAGGGAAGGTGTTGCGTGGAATAGAGTGGAGGGGAGTTTTGTCTTGGGTGGTAGATATCCTGTAGGTATATTGAGGTGGTAGTTATTGGGCCCTTGTCCAAATCTATAATTTATTGAATGACCAGCTTTTCTTTCCTTTTATGGGCTTCAGTTTTCTCATCTGTAATAGGAAGGGTTGGCTCGAAGATCCCTAAGTTTCCTTCCAAATCTAAAAATCAGTGATTTTCTTACTTCTCTAATACAGAAAATTGAAATGTAACCCTCCTCTACACCAATATGCTGCACTCACACAGCTGTGCTTTTGCTAAAAATGGACACTTTCTAAATGTTAAAAGAGTACATGATAGAGAATAGTCAGTTTAGATCCAAAAACCCCAACTCTGCTAAAGGATTATCACAAAAGTCCTGGATCCCACTCAACAGAAAATCTCTCCAGAATAGAATATGTATAATGGCATTGCTTTGACTGGAGGGTTTTTTTTATAGATTGCATCCAGACATATTTAGTCACCAAGCACATTTTGGATCCAGGAGGAGTGCAATTGAAACACGGCCAGAAATGCACCCTGGTTTCTCTGTATGCCGTGAGTCCACAACGTATGGAATTCTACACCACTCCTGTGTGTGATGACAAAGTTTGTGCAGGTCTTTTCCCTCATTGAGCTTTCCTGGAAACTGGAAGAGTCTGTTAAACAATCTCGCTTCTTCCCCACCAGGGTTCTGAAACAACTAAAAACAAGGCCAAGTGTTTCATCGGGGGAGATAAATACATCACCTTTGTGGTGATAACAATGATACTGGAGAACATGGTTTCTGTTGGTGGTCAAGGCGACTTTCTAATCCTGAAGCCTAGAGTCAGACGGACGTCCACCAGCCCTGCTAGATGAAGAGAAGCCTTTCCCCAACAAGGGATGAACGAAGCATTCTGTTTCTCCACACAAGCTCACTGTGGCGCTGGTTACCCCCTCAATCTCTTCTTCCCTCCCCCGACGGTAATACAGCCCCCATCTTTTAGTGGGGCCTGGTGGCTCCTCAGAATAAAGACGACATTCCCCGATCTCTCCTGCAACTAGGTGCGGCCACTTGACTCTGCTCAAGGACGTAGGATAAAAGGACGGGTTTGTGCCTCATTCTGGGATGGATGAAGGTCTGCGCTCCTCACCCTAGGTTTCCTCTTCCCTGCCGGCAAGAGTCCGTGTGGACCATGAAATGGAAACTGAATTCTGAGGATGGGACCCTGGGGACATCATGCCAGAGCTGGATTGCTCACCTCAGACTTTATTTATGGAAAAGAGATGACCTGTATCTTGTTTAATTATTATTCAGTCCTGGAGGATATTTTGGGTTTCCTGTCGCTTCAGGCTGAGCCCAGTTCTGACTGATACACTCTCCAATCAGATGCGTCGTTCCATCTCCTCAGGCCCTGGCAGTTTATTTAATTCTCATAACAGTCCTACAAGGTAAGTAGTAGTACTACCCCCATGATAAACTCCTCCACAGATGATGTAACAGAGGCCCAGAGAGGTCAGGTAACTTGCTCCAGATGACAGTGCTCGGGAGTGATGGAGCGTGGATGCAACCCCAGGCAGGCTAGCTCTTCTGCATTCCATCACTACACCAGGCAGTTTCCTAGGAAGAACAAGTGCAGAGACCCTCCTGTGTTACCTCAAATGAAGGATGTTTATGTTGGGATAGATGGAGAGGCCGGAGAAATAAAGGCTACCTCAGTGGTCACCTGAGATGCCCTGGCTTGTGCTTACCCCTTCAGCAGGGTCGAATTCATCATTCCTATTTTCCCATCCCTGTGGGGTTCCATCACCGCCTGTCAGTATCTGCCCTGCTTCTGCCCTCCTGTCGCCCTCAGCCACCAGCGGTTTCAACTCGGTTTCTTTCTACCTCATGGTATCTTCTTATGCATGCCTCCACTGCCTTTGGCTTCTGCATTTTTCCCTCTACATATACACATTTTTGGAGCTCCAAAATCACTGCAGATGGTGACTGCAGCCATGAAATTAAAAGACACTTACTCCTTGGAAGAAAAGTTATGACCAACCTAGATAGCATATTCAAAAGCAGAGACATTACTTTGCCGACTAAGGTCCGTCTAGTCAAGGCTATGGTTTTTGCAGTAGTCATGTATGGATGTGACGGTTGGACTGTGAAGAAGGCTGAGTGTCAAAGAGTTGATGCTTTTGAACTGTGGTGTTGGAGAAGACCCTTAAGAGTCCCTTGGGCTGCAAGGAGATCCAACCGGTCCATTCTGAAGGAGATCATCCCTGGGATTTCTTTGGAAGGAATGATGCTAAAGCTGAAACTCCAATACTTTGGCCACCTCATGCGAAGAGTTGACTCATTGGAAAAGACTCTGATGCTGGGAGGGATTGGGGGCAGGAGGAGAAGGGGACGACTGAGGATGAGATGGCTGGATGGCATCACTGACTCGATGGACATGAGTCTGAGTGAACTCCGGGAGTTGGTGATGGACAGGGAGGCCTGGTGTGCTGCGATTCATGGGGTTGCAAAGAGTCAGACACAAGTGAGCGACTGAACTGAACGGATACATATTTCTGCCAGGTGGCACTAGTGGTAAAGAACCCACCTGCCAATGCAGGAAATATAGGAGACGCGGGTTCGATCCCTGGATTAGGAACAGCCACTAGAGAGGGAAATGGCAACCTTCTCCAGTAATCCTCCCTGGAGAATCCCATGGACAGAGGAACCTGGTGGGCTACCGTCCATAGGGTCGCAAAGACTCCGACATGACTAAAGTGCCTGAGCATGCCTGCCTTATTGTCCACCAAGAGTATTGTCTTCTCCATACAAACAGTTGGCGGGATCAGCCAGTTCCCACCAAGGGTGAGCCCTGCTTGCTTGTAGGGCTGTTTTGAGAATCAAAACTGTCAGCTGTGTAGCTCCTAGAGCGGGCCTTGGCCTGTAGCAGGAGGCATGTAACCATCTGCCGAGGGAATAGCTTGTCCGAAGGGGAACTCTTCCTCTCTTCCCACGAACGCTCGCTTCCGTGTGGAGGGACATCAGTCAGTGTAGCACTCAGGGCTGCTCCCGCCTCTTGACCTCGCCTTTCCTCACTCAGGGCCGGAGGAGATGGAACGACGCATCTGATTGGAGAGGGCATCGGTCAGAACTGGGCTCAGCCTGAAGCGACAGGAAACCCAAAAATCCTCCAGGGCTGAATGCCCAGCTGGGTTAAGCTTTTGTACCGGTCGCTGTCTCTGGATGGTCAGAGCCTCCTAACCCTCCACGCCATCCCTCCTCCCCAGCCCGGTCACCAGGACTGCTGTAGGCTGCGCCACGCACTTCAAGAACTCTCGGCCATGCAGTTCCTCGTTCAGTCTCTTTGAGCAGGACACATGCCCAGCAAGGGAGTTGGGGCATGTTGTCCTTGCTGTATTCTCTTTGTTATCCTTTTTTCTTTATAGCCTACGAATGAAGCCAAAAACATAAACACAGAATTCAGCGTTTGCCCCTTCTTTTCCTATATCTTATCAAAATAACATGGAATGAACTTTGGACATGCACCGAAGATATCTTCCAAGTCTCACTACTACATCTAGTCCAACTGATGCTTCAGTTCAGTTCAGTTCAGTTCAGTCGCTCAGTTGTGTCCGACTCTTTGCTTATGGCTTCTTTATTGATTATTGGCTAGACTATCATCAATGGCAGTCTTTGAAGCAGTGACCACCCTAGATTAATCTGCTATGATCAGAGTAGTTGGTTATGAAGAATTAGGGGGACTGTAGTCCTGGCTGTCTCTCTGGGCACCACAGACTCTTCTCTAAGAATAGTAGCAGAAGACAAGGTGTGACTAGGAGGGTTTGGCATGAGGAAAAAATGGGTAGATCCATTCAAGGTTTCATAGATTACATAGAGTTTAACATAACCATTATCTTCTGAACTCTTCTTAGGTTCTCCAGATGTTTAGGACTTGAATTAAGAGTGGAAATACGCACTGGACTGGAGAGTCTAACCTGAGCTCCCTGTCCAAGGAAGAGAGCAAGTTCTGGACCTCCTGTCCTTTTTTTCCTTTCCTCCTCCTCTTCCATTTTTATTGCAGGTGTACAGAAATGGGCTCCAAAATCACTGCTGCCATGAAGTTAAAAGATGGTTACTCCTTGGAAGACAAGACCAACTTAGACACCATATTAAAAAGAAGAGACCTTTTGCCAACAAAGGCCCATGTAAACCATTAGTCAAAACTGTGGTTTTTCCAGTAGTCGTGTATGGATGTGAGAGTTGGACCATAAAGAAGGCTGAGCGCCAAAGAATTGATGCTTTTGAACTGTGGTGTTGGAGAAGACTCTTGAGAGTCACTTGGACTGCAAGGAGATCCAACCAGTCCCTCCTAAAGGAAGTCAGTCCTGAATATTCATTAGAAGGACTGATGCTGAAGCTGAAACTCTAGTACTTTGGCCACCTGATGCAAAGAGTTGACTCATCAGAAAAGACCCCGATGCTTGGAAAGATTGAAGGCAGGATGACAAGGTGACGACAGAGGACAAAATGGTTGGATGGCATCACCGACTCAATGGACATGAGTTTGAGCAAGCTCCAGGAGATGGTGAAGAACAGGGAGGCCTGATGCGCTGCAGTCCATGGGGTCGCAAAGATTCAGACACAACTGAGTGACTGAACAACAAAACAGAAATGAGTTCATTATAATCCTTGGCTCACGACATATTACTAATTTGAAAACGGCTTGCTCTTACTATTTACCTCGTAGGGATTTTGAAAGGATTAAATGAATTAAATAGAGATAACACCGAGGATAGTGTCCAGCACATGATGAACACTGTGGTAGAGTTGTTTGACCAGCGTCTCTGGGTCCTGCTGGATGTTAGGGTGGTGTTCTGCAAATCAGCTTTTGAGACTGTCACTTTTACCTGTGCTTACACGCGTATATCAGTTTATCTCGACTCGTTCGGACCAGTCAAAATGAGTTTTTTTTTTCCTTCACAGGTAACTTTTTTCTTGAGTAGTGAATTAGTGGCTGATGGAAAAATATTAACTCAGTTAATATACATGGAAATGTACATATAATTATATCATAATAATACATCATGTAATAATAATATATCACACGATGCATAATTCTATCTCTAAGCTCTCCTCCAGCCTTAATAGGCTGTGATTCTATAAAGGATGCTGAATTATTTATTGCAGCCTGCCTGAAGTTTGACAAGTCATGACGGAACTTAAATTACACTGCTTTGTTGAGTCTGAAATCACATTCCGAGGTAATGGTCACTGGCTAAGTAAAATGGACTGCCAATTATTCAAATAAAGAGCAGTCATATTGTCCTGTATTAGCAATCTTCACCTCCCCACCCATTAATAAAGTTCATTTGTTTCCACTTGCCCGCTTCTTTGTTCTGCAGGGCTTTCTGAAGACTGCTGAATCCATGTATGCTTTTATCCACTCCAAACAGTCCTAAGGAGACTGATTCTTCTAGTGAGTGTATTTTTAGCCACAGTTAAAGCTTGTGTCTCTGGCTTTTCTGAGCAACTGGCATCCGGCAGCATTCAGAACCACCTGCTTCAGCCTTCAGGGAACTAGACTCCTGCGTTGATGGTTCAGCTCTCAAACAGAGGCATAAACACCGCAGGCTGTGTGTAAACGGGGGAGGTAGCTAATTATGCTAAACAGGAGTATTAATAACACAAGCTGTGCAAACAAAAACACTAACCGGTTTCAAAGCATGATTCCTCCTCTGCCCTGGTCTCCCTCCCAGACTTACCTGAAGGACAGGATAGTAGCAGAAAGTAGGTGGCTTCCACCAGCTACTGGGTCCTGTAAAGCAAGAGATGAAATCAACAAGGAAATGCCAGTGTAGAATCCATGGGCCCCGGAAACTGCAAGTCAAGCACCACCTTTGTCTGCCTTGAGGCTGGACTTTTAGGGAAGGTTTGGAAATCACAGAAGTGTAATTAGCTGCCAGAAACTGGTAGAGTCTCTAAAAGAGACTGAGGTCAAGGGTCAGGGTAGGGCCTTATCGAAGGCCACTCCTTTCTAGTCCAGAAAAATGAAAAGCTTAACAGATGGGCAGACAGAGGTTGGATCCACTGAGAGGATCAAACTCTTCTTTCCTGTCTTGCAAGTAAGAACACCAGTGACGTGTTAGTCTCAGGAGGACATGTCAGCTGATAGAAACCTAGGTCGCTTAGATTAAGTCCCCAGATGAGTCTTAACAAGGTCAGCGCCTGTCTTCTGCTGTGTGACCAACCACTCCAAAATTTACAGGCTTAGAACAATAATTTGTTATTATCTGTCATGGCTCTGTGAGTGGAGAAGGCTCCGCTTGACCTCCCTGGTTTGGAGGCTCTCATGCCTGGACGGTCAGCTGCCATTTGACTTCCCCAGAAACTGAATTCTGTGAAGGCAGAGTTCAATTCTGTCCTCTTATCCGCAGTTCTACCCCATGGTCTAGTGTGGGCTAGACGTCCGGCAGGGCCTCCTCCACCGTGATTCTGGGCCCCAGTGCTCCTCCTTGACCTCCCGCTGCAGCTGAGCAGCTGGACACGGCGGCTCGGGGCTCCAGGAGGGAGGAAGGTGCCCTAGTGTAGCGTCCCTTCTGCCACGTTCTATTGGCCAAAGCCGTGAAAGGCCAATTCAAAGTCAAGACAGTGGAGCGGCGTGTGGGCACAAAGCAGGGAGCTACAGCGGGCATCATCTCTGGAGACAAGTTACGACATGAAGCGAGTCCCATATCTTGGAATGTCTCGCAGGAAACCTCGCCATTGAGCAGCAGAGACCTTTTTGTGCTGAGCCTGGCAGAGATCTTTGCCTAGTTACTTATAATACTTTTTATCCTTTAGCTCTCAGCTGAAACATCACTCTCCCAGGATGACTTTCTAAGACCTCGTCATTAAATTAGGTTCTCCTGTGCTTTTCCTAGAATTTCATAGTCTGTAATTGCATATTTCTATGATTACCGATTTAATGTGAATTTCAATCCAAGACGGGGCTGAAAACTCCACATGGCAGGCAGGCCTGTCTGAAGTCTCTCCATCAGCTGCCTCTGCTTGGCGTGGTGCTGGCTCTCAGTAAAAACTCAGGAGACATTTGTTGAGGATGAAGGCATGGATGAGAGGTGGACACATCTGATCTTCCCATGTGGCTTCATTGGTTCACTCAGGGGTTTTCATTAAGGGGCGTCCGGTCACCCTTCCATGAATTTATGATGTTTTAAACCTGTATTGGCTGAATGCCCAGCAGGTCCCAGTCCCCACACTAGACAATGGGGTAGAACTGAGGATAAGAGGGCAGAATTGAATTCTGCCTTCACAGAATCAGTTTCTGGGGAAGTCAGACAAGTAGACACCCTTGTACAGTCCACGTAGAGACTGCAGGTTGCCAGGGTCCATTATGTGCACCTCCTTCCCTTGCCTTCCTAACCTCTCACCCCCACCACACACACAGGGGGTTTCATATGCAGTTCCAGGGCCCATGGATTCTACACCGAACACTCCTGGTTTAGAGGCTGTAACATGAAATATGCCTCACTAATATTTTCCGCTATATTATTTGGGGCTTATTAAGAATGACTGGGGAATGTCCTTCTTTAATGAAAAAACCACTACAATATTGTAAAGTAATTAGCCTCCAATTAAATTAATTAAAAAAAAAGAAAAAGAAAAAATTAAAAACAAACTTGCTACATATTAGATGTTCATAACATTGGAAAGTCAGGGTTTTTTGTCAGAAGAGCTGGAATCTACAAGGAGTTGAAAAGTTTGTAAAATATTTCCAAGGTCAGAACCAGAGGTGAAAGTTTTTCACTTTTAGACTTACTTGCATTTCAGATTACGCAAACCAAACTCACCTTTGAACTTCTTTGTTCATATTCCACACAATGTATTAATAAATCAAATACAGAGCAATTGCAAAATCACCCAGCAATGCACAACTTTTCTTGTTTCAGCTTGGCTGTCTGTCACACTCGGAGAACAAGCAAGAGCTTCTGATACAGTAGTGAAAGAAGTATGAATTTTGTTCTGCACGTGAGTTGTTTTGAAGGTTTGGGACGGGGGAGAGACACAATCATTTTTACATTTTAAAGAAACATTCCAGCTTCTGAGCAGAATTTGTTTGGACTCCAGGAGTTTAGAAGTGAAGCAGGCTTCCCTGGTGGCTCAGACGGTGAAGAATCTGCCTGCAATGTAGGGACATGGGCTTGATCTCTGGGTTGGGAAGATCCCCTGGAGGAGGGCATGGTAACCCACTCCAGTATTCTGGCCTGGAGAATCCCATGGACTGTAGAGTCTGTGGGGTCACAAAGAGTCAGACACGACTGAGCAACTAACTCTTTAATACTTTCACTTTCAGGAAGACCAGTCAAGAAGCGTCTGTAATTGGCCAGGCTCAGAGGAAAGGGTAACAGCAGAGACCAGAAATGAGTGACTAGAATGATGAAGGGATTTAAAAATCATGTCGTATTTGTATTTTAGAAACCTAGGAGAGGTGTGGGTGCTTCAGTATGAGATGGGGCTACCATGTAAAAGACGGATTCAAATTTTCCTGTGTCCCTGAAGGAAGACCCATGGATGGAGACCACAGGGCATGGGACTCATGCTCAGAATGAGGAAGTGCTTTTCCCCAGAGCTTTGCAAAGATGGTGTGGAGCGGCGTGTGGGCACAAAGCAGGGAGCTACAGCGGGCATCATCTCTGGAGACAAGTTACGACATGAAGCGAGTCCCATATCTTGGAATGTCTCGCAGGAAACCTCGCCATTGAGCAGCAGAGACCTTTTTGTGCTGAGCCTGGCAGAGATCTTTGCCTAGTTACTTATAATACTTTTTATCCTTTAGCTCTCAGCTGAAACATCACTCTCCCAGGATGACTTTCTAAGACCTCGTCATTAAATTAGGTTCTCCTGTGCTTTTCCTAGAATTTCATAGTCTGTAATTGCATATTTCTATGATTACCGATTTAATGTGAATTTCAATCCAAGACGGGGCTGAAAACTCCACATGGCAGGCAGGCCTGTCTGAAGTCTCTCCATCAGCTGCCTCTGCTTGGCGTGGTGCTGGCTCTCAGTAAAAACTCAGGAGACATTTGTTGAGGATGAAGGCATGGATGAGAGGTGGACACATCTGATCTTCCCATGTGGCTTCATTGGTTCACTCAGGGGTTTTCATTAAGGGGCGTCCGGTCACCCTTCCATGAATTTATGATGTTTTAAACCTGTATTGGCTGAATGCCCAGCAGGTCCCAGTCCCCACACTAGACAATGGGGTAGAACTGAGGATAAGAGGGCAGAATTGAATTCTGCCTTCACAGAATCAGTTTCTGGGGAAGTCAGACAAGTAGACACCCTTGTACAGTCCACGTAGAGACTGCAGGTTGCCAGGGTCCATTATGTGCACCTCCTTCCCTTGCCTTCCTAACCTCTCACCCCCACCACACACACAGGGGGTTTCATATGCAGTTCCAGGGCCCATGGATTCTACACCGAACACTCCTGGTTTAGAGGCTGTAACATGAAATATGCCTCACTAANTATGTGCACCTCCTTCCCTTGCCTTCCTAACCTCTCACCCCCACCACACACACAGGGGTTTCATATGCAGTTCCAGGGCCCATGGATTCTACACCGAACACTCCTGGTTTAGAGGCTGTAACATGAAATATGCCTCAATAATATTTTCAGCTATATTATTTGGGGCTTATTAAGAATGACTGGGGAATGTCCTTCTTTAATGAAAAAACCACTACAATATTGTAAAGTAATTAGCCTCCAATTAAATTAATTAAAAAAAAAGAAAAAGAAAAAATTAAAAACAAACTTGCTACATATTAGATGTTCATAACATTGGAAAGTCAGGGTTTTTTGTCAGAAGAGCTGGAATCTACAAGGAGTTGAAAAGTTTGTAAAATATTTCCAAGGTCAGAACCAGAGGTGAAAGTTTTTCACTTTTAGACTTGCTTGCATTTCAGATTACGCAAACCAAACTCACCTTTGAACTTCTTTGTTCATATTCCACACAATGTATTAATAAATCAAATACAGAGCAATTGCAAAATCACCCAGCAATGCACAACTTTTCTTGTTTCAGCTTGGCTGTCTGTCACACTCGGAGAACAAGCAAGAGCTTCTGATACAGTAGTGAAAGAAGTATGAATTTTGTTCTGCACGTGAGTTGTTTTGAAGGTTTGGGACGGGGGAGAGACACAATCATTTTTACATTTTAAAGAAACATTCCAGCTTCTGAGCAGAATTTGTTTGGACTCCAGGAGTTTAGAAGTGAAGCAGGCTTCCCTGGTGGCTCAGACGGTGAAGAATCTGCCTGCAATGTAGGGACATGGGCTTGATCTCTGGGTTGGGAAGATCCCCTGGAGGAGGGCATGGCAACCCACTCCAGTATTCTGGCCTGGAGAATCCCATGGACTGTAGAGTCTGTGGGGTCACAAAGAGTCAGACACGACTGAGCAACTAACTCTTTAATACTTTCACTTTCAGGAAGACCAGTCAAGAAGCGTCTGTAATTGGCCAGGCTCAGAGGAAAGGGTAACAGCAGAGACCAGAAATGAGTGACTAGAATGATGAAGGGATTTAAAAATCATGTTGTATTTGTATTTTAGAAACCTAGGAGAGGTGTGGGTGCTTCAGTATGAGATGGGGCTACCATGTAAAAGACGGATTCAAATTTTCCTGTGTCCCTGAAGGAAGACCCATGGATGGAGACCACAGGGCATGGGACTCATGCTCAGAATGAGGAAGTGCTTTTCCCCAGAGCTTTGCAAAGATGGGAGGGGCTGCCTGGGGAGTCAGTGAGTCCTCATTCTCGACTCTGCCTGAGCAAGGACTGGAGGACCCGTGGGAGGAGATATGGGGAGTCTAGAAGGAACTGTGGGACCAGATGATGCAGAAACCTTACTCTGAGATTCCCTGATTTTGGAGACTTGTGAATGGAGCAGGACCGAGAGACTGATATTCTTATTTTGTTGTAACACCATTAAGATAAAGAAACTTCATAATCATGTTATCCATCTTGGGGATTTTTAGAGAACTCGGCCCACAGTATATCTGATGTGGGTGCAGCTGCTACGGATCTATTTAGTAGAAGTGGGTGAGCTTTCTTTTCCCACAACTTGGCTACGTTTCTCAGAATATTTCTCTTTAATCTTCTTTAAAGAGGTGGTGGGGGAGAAGGGTGTAGGTTCTGGGTGAGAGAGACCTAGCTAGAAATTCTCTGCCACACTTGCTAATTTCATGAGTGTCGGTAAATTACCTAATATCTGCGAGCCTCATTTATTCACCTTTTAAATGGAAGCATGTTATTTGCTTTTTTTTTTTTCTGGCTGTGTTGGGTCTCCACTGCTGCTGGTGGGCTTCCTCTGGTTTCCGCCTGTGGGGCTGCTCTCTGGTTGCGGTGCTCAGGCTTCTCCCCGCGGGGATTTCTCTGCAGAGCACAGGCTCTAGGGTGCCAGCCTCGTAGCTGTGGCTGTCGGGTCCCAGAGCACAGGGTCAATGGTTGTGGCTCACAGACTTAGTTCCCCTGCAGCACGTGGGATCTTCCTAGACAAGGGGCTGAACCCGTGTCCCCCCGCATTGGCAGCCAGATTCCTATCCATCGGAACACCAAGAAAGCCCTCTATGGTTGTTTTAAGAGATAATCTATGTAGAGTTCCCAGCACTTTGTAGCATTTTAATACATAGGGAAAAAAAAATTAAAACACGTTTTCTTATGCAAGTCAGTGGAGCCGAGTCATTAGCTGTGGGAAGTGGGTAGTCATGGTGATGGAAGAGCCAGTCAGTGCAAGGAAATGCTCCCTGATTGAACTGATGGATCCTAAGTCCAGGATATTATTCATCCCCTCCCCCTCCCAATTTGATGCATCTTTAGAGATAACCATTTATGGAATGTTTAAGAACATTCAGTGTGCATAAAACACTGAGAAATTAGCAACAGTTCAGAGGCAATGATGTATGAGGCTTGGCGCTCTCCTGAGTCTGAGGCTGGGGAACTGGGGGGCTAATTGTGTCTCTTCCATGAGTGCACGTCTTCCTGTGAATACTGGGGGTGGGGAGGGATTGATCTTCAAATAAATATGATTCATGGTTTAGTGGAAAAGCTGCAAGCTTCCCCATGAAGACTGAATAGCAAGTCAGTTCATTATACTGTAGTTACTGATATTGCAATCTGCTCCCAATGAATGCAATTGCAAATCCATTTAGGAAGGCGTGTGATCTGGGATTTGGTTCGTTTTCATTGACCCTTTGGGTACCTGAATGGTTGGGCAAATGAGACCTGGCCCCCTCCACTCCCCTTGGGTCCTGATCATTTCTATTAATACGCCTCCAACGCCAGTCCCAGTGCCTGGTCGTGGAGGGGCACAGGTCTCATCTGCAGAAGCAGCCGGGTCCTGGCTGCTGTTTGCTGGCTGACTGGAGGCGCCCTCATCTGTGTCTCTGGCGTGCGCTGCCCACTCACCACAGGGATGCTCAGGTTCCGGCCATCAGCTTACCTCCGTGTGTGTATTCACTGTGCATGCCCGTGGCCCAGGCAGCTAACGCAACCTAACACACAGCCTCCACATCTCTTTATATGTCCGGCAAACGATCCATGGACACCAGTTCAATCGGGGTCCACAACCTGTTGATGCGTGAGTCTCTGTTTCCTCAGAGTTTCTTGTAAAGCTCCAAAGCTGAGAGCAGACAAGCTCCCCAGTGTTCTCAAGAGAGTGACAGGGAGCTCGCAGACGTGCCCTTTATGGCTTTCAGAGATGATCTATTGATCATGTTACCATCGCTGCCTGCTTCCTCCTCCCCCACCCCAAACATCCTGTATGAAGCAGGCATGTGACTTTTGAAGGCAGCTCATTCTTGGTTCATTGATGTGAAGAGTTTTGGCCACATGGGGAATACTGCGGCGTTCTCATCTCCAGATTCAAGTGACAAGATTCCTGGAGAACTGTCAAAGGGTTTTGGGGTGGATGCTTCTGGAAAGGGAGGCTGGCCTCTCACTCCCTGACTGCATGCAGGCTGAGCTCAGAAGCGTGGCAGCATTTGCAGCCTGCCACCAGGTGGCAGAGGAGAGCGCTCTTGAGGGCTCGACTCCTTGATGTTGGAGTTTAGGCTGCTTCCTGAATACAGAGAAGGAGGTTTCGTTACAACCCGGAGCATTCTGGAGGTCTGAGGGTGGATGGTGCAGCCTGTGATGGCTGGAAGGAGAAAAAGGAAGAGAGGCTTGGGGTTTGGCCTGCATGTCTCTCACCCACAGATGGTGGTGGTCAGGCGTAAGCCCCTGTCCCGGTCAGCTTGGACTGACTATAACAGAACACCATAGATGGGGTGGCTTACCCCACATGAATTTATTTCCCACAGTTCTGGAGGCTAAGAAGTCCAAGATCAGGGTGCCACCGTGGTCAGGTTCTGACTTGCAAATGGCCATCTTCTCACCATGCCTCACGTGGCAGGGACTAGAGAGAAGCAAGCTCTACTGTCTCTCATAAGGGCACCAACCCTATCACAGAGGCTCCACCCTCATGACCTAATCACTTCCCAAAGGCCCCATCTCCAGATACCATCACACTGGGCCGTGGGGCTTCAATATATGAATTTTGGAGGAACACAAACATACAGTCTGACAGCCGTTTAGAAAGAGTCTGTGCCGGGTGCACAGGAGGCTCCCTGCATGGTGGGGAGTCCCAGGCGAGGCAGGAGCTCAGAGGCGGGCCAGCAGGAGCAGCCCAGGAGCAATGGCTCCCTCGGAGCAGAGCCACACAGCGGTTCCTACGGTGACTCGGAAGAACACACCACGTGTCCCACATCAAGTCAGCTGTTGAAGGAGGGGCAACAGTAAATGGCAACCCACTCCAGGACTCTTGCCTGGAGAACTCCACGGACAGAGAAGCCTGGCAGGCTACAGTCGACGGGGTCGCAGAGAGTCGGACACGATTGAGAACCATCACTCACTCAGCACAGAAGTGGTGGCCACTTGGAGTCAAAGGAGAACATATGAGTGACCAGAGGGGAAAAAAAGACTTCCGACTCTTCCCCTCATCTGTCTGTTCCATGTACTGGCCTTGAAAGTGCAGAAGAGATGGCAGAAGGTGGAGGCAAAAGTCATGTTCAGTTTCCACTGCAAGTCCCCTACACAGGGTCAGGCCTGAGTGGAAAGGAGTGGGCAGTGGAGGCAGGTAGTGTGGAGACAGGGAAGGGACAGAAGCTCAAATGGTGAAGAATCTGCCTGCACAGCAGCTCAGTCCCTGGGGTGGGAAGACTCCCTGGAGAAGGGGATGGCTACCCGCACGAGTGCCTGGAGAACCCCTGGTGGGCTACAGTCCATGGGGTCGCACAGAGCAGGGCAAGAATGAGTGACTAACACTTAGGAGGCTGGTAGAGCTTAGGATTAGATAGGAGGTTCAAGTTTTGTTTTAGATTGGACAGGACTTTAGAGAATGTGAAAAGGAATCTATCACTAGAGGGAGATTGTTCATTAAACCAAAGAAGGTCACGAGATCTGCCTGGGATGCCCTTAAAAGGGGAAGGAAGGAGATTCATCAAAACATGCTGGAAGCCGTGGAAGGAGAAAAATAAATCTGTTCTTGTTTGTCCTCACTGAGTTCAGTCCATTCATTGAGTTGTTTCCACGTGCAATGTAGGTATCACGGAGGAATTCACAGGTGAGACAGAGGACAGTGCCATCCACCATCCAGTCTGGAGTTAGGGTTAGGGTTAGCAGACCTCCCCAAACATCCTCCTGAGATGGGACTTTCCTTTCTGGATCTCCTCTAATCATGCTTCCCTGATCGGTCAATCGGTAAAGAATCTGCCTGTAATGCGGGAGACCCTGGTTCAGTTCCTGGGTTGGGAAGATCTGCTGGAGAAGGGATAGGCTACCCACTCCAGTGTTCTTGGGCTTCCCTTGTGGCTCACCTGGTAAAGAATCTGCCTGCAGTGCGGGAGACCTGGCTTCGATCCCTGGGTTGGGAAGATCCGCTGAAGAAGGGAAAGGCTACCCACTCCAGTATTCTGGTCTGGAGAATCCCATGGGCTCTACAGTCCATGGGGTCGCAAAGAGTCAGACATGACTGAGCAACTTGCACTTTCCAACCGTGCAGCACTGGAGGTCCTTCCCTCCTGCGTGGAGCTCAAGCTCTTTCCCTGATGTGAACTTGCACTGCCCCCCCCGAGGGCATTTCAGCGATCCCCTGCAGGAAGGGCATAGCATCAAGGTGGGTGTGCATGGGAAGGGGCAGACACTGTTGCACACTCACCCTAGACTTTTTCCAAGAATGAAGTCTGAAGGTAAGTTTGAAGATTGATCTCAGCCTCATGGAATGAGCTTCCATGTAGGTTAAATGAGGCAGGTATTGTGCCCCGAAAGGAAATCCAATTTTTTAAGGTAATTTTGGATTCTCATTGAAAAATTCAGTTGAGGGGAGTCTAGGCTGTTAGACATTCAGGTCTCAAGATGTGAGCTTTTATAACATTGATAACTTATACATGCTTTTGTAACTTCTTTCCACCCTTCAGGTGAATTTCCTATTTTGGATATTGTCTCCACTTAATTGAAAATTGCTTAGCTCTAACATTATTTTCCAGATAGTATTATAAAGTGGTTTGAATTCTCATTTGCCCTTAATAGATGAATTCATTTGGAAAATAAAATAAAATAAACCCCTAATATTAGTCATAAAACATGACAGTGATGGGCCTTTCTGTGGCAATCACAGCAGGATGGTACGTGATCAGATGGAGTTAAAAGCATCTTTTGAGATGGCCACTCCACAGGAGGGTCATGGAAGAGGCTAAGGGTGACGGTGTGCAATAGTTTACTCTTGTGATGGCCTCTTCACAATCTCCACTTCCATAACGTGTTCAACTGTGCCATAGCTGAAGGCAGGGACATCTGGTCTACCAGTGGGCCTGTTGGTTATATCAGCCAAATAGACTTTCAGTCAGTCCTCTCTTCACCTCCATTCTGACTGCTTTAGTCTGGGCACTAAGTGGTCTCTGCTTCTATTTTGCCTTTCTTGATCCACTCCTCACACAGTAGCTGATGTGATTGTAAAAAAACAAATGAATTACGATGGTGAATTGAATTCACATAATTTATCTTCTCTCAGTTCAGTTCAGTTGCTCAGTCATGTCTGACTCTTTGTGACCCCATGAATCGCAGCACGCCAGGCCTCCCTGTCCATTACCAACTCCCGGAGTTCACTCAGACTCACGTCCATCGAGTCCGTGATGCCATCCAGCCATCTCATCCTCTGCCCCCCTTCTCCTCCTGCCCCCAATCCCTCCCAGCATCAGAGTCTTTTCCAATGAGTCAACTCTTTAAAAAAAAAAAAAATTCTCTTGGGAGAACTTCCCTGGTCCAGTGGTTAAGTTTCCCAAGGCAGGGAGTGAGGGTTTGACCCCTGGTCTGCCAACTAGGATCCCAGATGCCTCTCGGTGTGGCCAAAAGGAAAAATTCTCTCATTCTGTTTGCATGTCTCCAGGTTTGGGAAGATTGGTGAGAAAAGTCAGGCTTTTGCTGGCTCACCAGAATGGATTCTGGGGCATTGGGAGTGGGCGAGGAGCAGGCTGGGTGACAGTCCTTCCCTTTTCTGGTGGATGGAAAAGTTCCTGTCTCTGGTTCCATGAGGATGTGGCCCTCGGATTTCCAGTTGTAGGGACCGAGAGCTCCAGGTGCTTGGCTCTGAACTCTATCGTGATTGCACCATGTTCGCCATGGGCTGCTCCCAGGCACTGGCTGTGCATGGCCAAGACTTGAAGCAGGCCCATCCCTGAGACTCCTCTGATGGGCACCTTGGGCTCTGAGACTGCCCTTTGGCTTTGCCCAACTTTCCTTGAACCGCATGGCTACCTGGGAAACGTCCACCCACACCTGCTTCCTTCCTTCCATCTCTCCTTCACTCCGAGTCAGACCTGCACCGTGGTCCGAGGGCTCGCTCAGCCTTTCCTGAAGCCTTACATGTTCCCCCTTATACACTTCTTGCATGTTTCATCCTGTCTTGATGCCTGCTTCTTGCAGGACCCAAATAGAACATTGGCACACAGGAGATACTTGATAAATTTATTCAGGAAGTAAAAGGGAACATGAGTTAAAAAGAGTTTTATTTCGAGTCTTCAGGAAATAGTCTCCACTATCTTTGGGGGAATGATGGGAAGAAAAATCATATTTTTTTTTTTCCTGCCCTCTTCTGTTTCTAACTATTCTCTGTGCCCGATTCTTGTTATAAAATAGCTTCATCCAAAGAGAAGCACTGAGTCATCTTGGTCTTTTGCTCTAGGTGACTTTGGCACCTGGAGTAGTTTATGAGATGGTGGAGTCATAAAATCATATGTGAATTCACTAAAAATACTTTTCATGGTGTTCTTGTGGAGAGTAAATGAGATAACCCGAGTAAAGAGTTTAGCACAGATCCTGACACGTTATCAATAGCTAAACTGTGGCGGATGCACAGCACAGGGTCCTGAGCATACATCTGAAACACCACACCGAGTGTGTGCACGCCAGCAAAGGTGGGTCACACATTACACGTGTGGGCTGACTGGAGGGCCTCTGGCCACATACAATGTTTACATTCGCTTGGAGAATTTGTGGTCGACCCCAAAGCCTCTGGGTCTAAGGGCTCTTATTCCTCATGATGTTTGACTGTGAGAAGAATTTTGGAATTCAGAATCATGAGAACAGCTGATTTTTTTTTTCAGTTAAAAAATCATCTTAGTTTTTAATCTATACTGTAGTTTAGTTGCTTTTCAGTGTTGTGTTTGTTTCTGCTGTGTGGCAAAGTGAATCAGTTAAACATACACATACAATCCCCTCCTTTTTAGATTTCCCTCCCATGTAGATCACCACAGAACATGGAGCAGAGTTCCCGTGCTGCGCTGTAGCTTCGCATTAGTTATGATTTTATGCATGGTATCAACACTGTGTAGAAATCAATCTCATCATCCCAATTCACCCCACCCCTCCCTTTCCCCCTTGGTATCCATACGTTTGTTCCCTAACAGCTGATACTTTTAAAGTATTTCTTTGTTCCAGAACATTCAGCAACTTCAGTAACACACAGCTACTACAGGAAAAGATGGGCTTGTCCAGGGTGATGGGGCTGGCATGGCTGTGAAGATGAGAAATGAGGCAGAGAGAGGTTGGAGACAACTGGAGCCCTCCGAGTACCATTCTCCCTCGGACACTCGTAGGGAGGCAGGGTTGCCATGGCAAGACTGAAGATCCTTTCTCTTCGGCGCACAGAAGTGGCATCCAGTGGCACAAGTGTGGGCTGAGTCCAGAAATCGAGCTGCAGTGTGGCTTTGCCACTGTGTACCATGGAATCAGGGAAGCCACTTTCATATTCTATGGTTTCCTTTCTGTAAAATGGAAAAGCGCTACCTACTTCAGAGGGTTGTATGCTAATCATGTGAGACGGTAAGTGTGTTCCAGTTTCTGGGGTAACAAAGCTTAGCCATTGTAGTTGCTTAAAACCACTCACACTGTGTGACAGTCTCTACGTCCATCCATGTCTCTACAAATGACCCAGTTTTGTTCCTTTTTATGTTTGAGTAATGTTCCACTGTGTATATGTTCCGTATCTTCTTTACCCATTCCTCTGTTGATGGAAAGTTAAGTTTTCTATGTCCTGGCTATTGTAAATAGTGTTGGGAAGGAAGTCGAGAAGGGAGGGAATAGATGTATACCTGTGGCTGATTTATTTTGCTCTACAGTGGACACTAACACAACGTTGTAAAGCAACTATGCTCCACTCTTTGCGACCTCATGGACTGTAGGCCCCCAGCTCCTCTGTCCATGGGATTTTCAAGGCAAGAGTACCGTGGTGGGTTGCCATTTCCTCCCCCAGGAGATCTTCAGTGATTGAGCCCATGTCTCCTGTGTCTCCTGCATTGGCAGCTGGATTCTTACCACCGAGCAAAATGGGACGCTCCCAATAAAAGTAAATTAAAAAAAAATTTTTTTTTTCCTGCCCTCTTCTGTTTCTAACTATTCTCTGTGCCCGATTCTTGTTATAAAATAGCTTCATCCAAAGAGAAGCACTGAGTCATCTTGGTCTTTTGCTCTAGGTGACTTTGGCACCTGGAGTGGTTTATGAGATGGTGGAGTCATAAAATCATATGTGAATTCACTAAAAATACTTTTCATGGTGTTCTTGTGGAGAGTAAATGAGATAACCCGAGTAAAAGAGTTTAGCACAGATCCTGACACGTTATCAATAGCTCAACTGTGGCGGATGCACAGCACAGGGTCCTGAGCATACATCTGAAACACCACACCGAGCGTGCGCACACCAGCAAAGGTGGGTCACACATTACACGTGTGGGCTGACTGGAGGGCCTCTGGTCACATACAATGTTTACATTCGCTTGGAGAATTTGTGGTCGACCCCAAAGCCTCTGGGTCTAAGGGCTCTTATTCCTCACGATGTTTGACTGTGAGAAGAATTTTGGAATTCAGAATCATGAGAACAGCTGATTTTTTTTTTCAGTTAAAAAATCATCTTAGTTTTTAATCTATACTGTAGTTTAGTTGCTTTTCAGTGTTGTGTTTGTTTCTGCTGTGTGGCAAAGTGAATCAGTTAAACATACACATACAATCCCCTCCTTTTTAGATTTCCCTCCCATGTAGATCACCACAGAACATGGAGCAGAGTTCCCGTGCTGCACTGTAGCTTCGCATTAGTTATGATTTTATGCATGGTATCAACACTGTGTAGAAATCAATCTCATCATCCCAATTCACCCCACTCCTCCCTTTCCCCCTTGGTATCCATACATTTGTTCCCTAACAGCTGATACTTTTAAAGTATTTCTTTGTTCCAGAACATTCAGTAACTTCAGTAACACACAGCTACTACAGGAAAAGGTGGGCTTGTTCAGGGTGATGGGGTTGGCATGGCTGTGAAGATGAGAAATGAGGCAGAGAGAAGCTGGAGACAGCTGGAGCCCTCCGAGCACCATTCTCCCTCGGACACTCGTAGGGAGGCAGGGTTGCCATGGCAAGACTGAAGATCCTTTCTCTTCGGCGCACAGAAGTGGCATCCAGTGGCACAAGTGTGGGCTGAGTCCAGAAATCGAGCTGCAGTGTGGCTTTGCCACTGTGTACCATGGAATCAGGGAAGCCACTTTCATATTCTATGGTTTCCTTTCTGTAAAATGGAAAAGCGCTACCTACTTCAGAGGGTTGTATGCTAATCATGTGAGACGGTAAGTGTGTTCCAGTTTCTGGGGTAACAAAGCTTAGCCATTGTAGTTGCTTAAAACCACTCACACTGTGTGACAGTCTCTACGTCCATCCATGTCTCTACAAATGACCCAGTTTTGTTCCTTTTTATGTTTGAGTAATGTTCCACTGTGTATATGTTCCGTATCTTCTTTACCCATTCCTCTGTTGATGGAAAGTTAAGTTTTCTATGTCCTGGCTATTGTAAATAGTGTTGGGAAGGAAGTCGAGAAGGGAGGGAATAGATGTATACCTGTGGCTGATTTATTTTGCTCTACAGTGGACACTAACACAACGTTGTAAAGCAACTATGCTCCACTCTTTGCGACCTCATGGACTGCAGGCCCCCAGCTCCTCTGTCCATGGGATTTTCAAGGCAAGAGTACCGTGGTGGGTTGCCATTTCCTCCCCCAGGAGATCTTCAGTGATTGAGCCCATGTCTCCTGTGTCTCCTGCATTGGCAGCTGGATTCTTACCACCGAGCAAAATGGGACGCTCCCAATAAAAGTAAATTAAAAAAAAAAGCAACTCACAATCCCCGGGTTGGGAATTTGGGTCAGGCTGTGTTTGGTGATTATTTTGCTCCTCTGGCATTGACAGTGATTTGCATAAACTCAGGTAGTTGGTGATGGACAGGGAGGCATGGCATGCTGTGGTCCAAGGGGTCGCAAAGAGTCGGACAGGACCGAGCAACTGAACTGAACTGTGCTGGTATTCGGGTAGTGGCTGGTTTTCTCTGGAGGGTTCGAAAACGCCTTCCTCCCACATCTGGGGCCTTGGGGGGGATGGCTAGAAGTGGAGACTCCATTGGGCCACTCTTCCTCTCCATGGAGTCTCAAGACGCTGCACGTGGCCTGTCCATCAGGGCCGTCTGATTTCTCACAGGCAGACTCCACTCTCAGAATGAGTAATTGCAGAAACAGGAAACAGAAGCTACCAGTCTCTGAAGATTTGGGCCAGGAAACTGGCAGAGCCTCACTCACTCCAGCTTCCATTAGATAACCGCAGAGGCAAGCCAGCTCTAAGAGGAGGGGGCAGGGAACCCACCTCTTGTTAGAAAGGGTGAGTGTCAAAATGTTTGCAGCCTCTTCAGCTGCCCTGGTGAGTGGCGCAGAGGAGAGCGTCGGGAGCTTAAGCTCTCAGGACACAGCGTGTAGCCTTCACCGCTTAGGACCACATAGCAGACCCACCCTATGGCTGTTTCCCTGTCTGAAAAGATGGGATAAAAGGCTGACTGCAATTCCTAACGCTGAAAGAAACTCCCACTGCTTTTCATGTTGGAACCACATTACAAAGACCTTGAAGACATCAGATTCCAGAAATGGGAAAACAGCAGAAACCCAGTTTGCCGTTTAGTCCGATATCCTGAGAGTCCACTCTGTTCTTCGTGCCACGCTAATTGCTGTATGCATATTTCCTCCTTAATCTTCACAATAGCCCTGAAAGGCACTGGTGGTCTCCATCTTTTAAACTGAGAAAACCTCTCTTTTTAAATGTTTCACGAGATAGTAAAGGAAGCAACCTAAGTGTCCATCAACAGAGGAATGGATAAGGAAGATGTAGTCCGTATATAATGTATAATATGGGCTACTGGGCTGTGTGCTCAGTCACTTCAGT
>SJYT01013451.1:6638-18620 GCA_006410635.1 Cephalophus harveyi | reverse complement strand
ACAAACTGTGGAGAATTCTTAAAGAGATGGGGATACCAGACCACCTGAGAAATCTGTATGCAGGTCAAGAAGCAACAGTCGTAACTGGACATGGAACAACAGACTGTCCCAGATTGGGAAAGGGATACATCAAAGCTATATATGGTCGCCCTGGTTATTAACTTCTGGAGTTTACTCAGACTCATGTCCAGTTGCGCCAGTAATGCCATCCAACCATCTTATCCCCTGTCATCCCCTTCTCTCATGATGCAGAGTACATCATGAGAAATGCTGGACTAGATGAAGCACAAGCTGGAATCAAGATTGCCAGGAGAAATATCAGTAACCTCGGATATGCAGTTGACATCACACTTATGGCAAAAAGGAAGAAGAACTAAAGAGCCTCTTGATGAAAGTGAAAGAGGAGAGTAAAAAAGTTGGTTTAAAACTCAACATTCAGAAAACTAAGATTATAGCATCTGGTCCCATCACTTCATGGCAAATAGATGGGGAGACAGTGGAAACAGTGACAGACTTTATTTTTTAGCTCCCAGATCACTGCAGATTGTGAATGCAGCCATGAAATTAAAGGAAACTCGTCCTTGGAAGACAAGTTATGACCAACCTAGACAGCATATTAAAATGCAGAGACATTACTTTGCCAACAAAAGTCCATTTAGTCAAAGCTGTGGTTTTCCCTGTAGGTGTGTATGGATGTGAGAGTTGGACTATAAAGAAAGTTGAGTGCCAAAGAATTGATGCTTTTGAACTGTGGTGTTGGAGAAGACTCTTGAGAGTCCCTTGGACAGAAAGGAGATCCAACCAGTCCATCCTAAAGGAAATCAGTCCTGAATATTCATGGGAAGGACTGATGCTGAAGCTGAACCTCCAATACTTTGGCCACCTGATGTGAAGACCTGACTCATTGGAAAAGACCCTGAAGCTGGGAAAGATTGAAGGCGGGAAGAGAAGGGGAGGACAGAGGATGAGATGGTTGGATGGCATTACCGGCGCAATTGGACATGAGTTTGAGTAAACTCCAGAAGTTGGTGATGGACAGGGAGGCCTGGCGTGCTGCAGTCCATGTGGTTTCAAAGTGGGACGCGACCGAGCAACTGAACTGATCAGGGCTCAGGTAGGTAAAGGGACCTTATCCACGGCCTCTAGTAAACAGCAGAGTCAGGGTTTGACTGGCTCCAAAGCCTGTGCTCTCCTGCCTCCCCCAGCATGAGGGACCCTGGGTTAGTGTCACACACTACCTCATGGACCCTCTTAGATCGTCAGCTGGTGGGGAGTAGAGACCATACCTTATGGTCTCTTTAGGACATAGTCTCATTACCTGTGAAATAGGGATGATCTTTTCATTCTTCTCAAGTAAGTCAAGGGAAATTAAGTACTTGTGAGCCTTGGGAATTTGGGGGATCAAGAGGAACTGGGGGTCCCAGGCACCATGACGAGACCCTGAGTTCCTACAGTCCCCACAGAGCCACACCTCTGTCTTGGGAACACCCTCTTAGAGCTCAATTAGTTCTGCAGCTCTTCCCGAGCTCATGCCAGATAAACAGTCTCTCAAATTTCTTACGTGTTATGAGGCATTGCAGATAACTCTGTATAATCAAATATGCCATTCCACATCTCACTTGTAATTTCACAATTTAGCTCTCTGCGCCATTTAAGCACATATAGAACCTCTCGAGAAATCCTTATTTTTTTCTTAAAGCTTTTATATGTGAACTTAGTGCTGATTTCGGCCTTTGCTCTGTCTAATAAGATTCTCACAAAGTGTTCTCACTGTGGAAGCCTTTCTAAAATTTAAGGAACCATCGCAATAAGCCCTGGCCTGATATAAGTCAAGNTTTTTTCTTAAAGCTTTTATATGTGAACTTAGTGCTGATTTCGGCCTTTGCTCTGTCTAATAAGATTCTCACAAAGTGTTCTCACTGTGGAAGCCTTTCTAAAATTTAAGGAACCATCGCAATAAGCCCTGGCCTGATATAAGTCAAGCAGGCCAAGGAGGCGGCAGGCAGGGGGCTCCGACGAGCAGTCGGATGCTCTTTTCTCATTTGTCTATTCTTTCTGTGTTTGGTTTGACTGCGTCTCTAGAGAATATGGCTGCTTTACAGTTATGCAGTGTTCCACAATTCACAAGGCACCTCTCCTGTATTATGTGTGATCTGAGCTTCACAACTACCCGGTAAGCAGGATGGGACAAGGCTATTATTCCCATTTTATAGATGAGGAAACTGAGGCTTGGTGAGGTTAAGTGACTTGCCCAAATCCATGAAGCTAAGTTTAATTATTAACTAATTAATGGCAAGGCTAGGAATTAAATGCAAATCTTTTGATGAGAAGTGTGGCACTTTCCTGCTGATCCAATCTGCCTTCCTAGAGGGGATCCTTTGCCATTGATGACCTGAGGTTTCAGAGATGAGACTGTGGCATTTGGACCCAATGCTCATGTAGTTACTGACTCCATCCACTGTTGTCCATTCACATGGCTACTCCCCAAGCCCTGAGCACTGCCCTTTCTTACTTGGGTCATTGACACAGAGTCCTAGGTTGGTTTCCTTACTTCCCGTCTCTACCCACTCAAGTCCAATGTCCACACTTCTACATAAATGACTTTCTTCCATGCAAATGTTATCAAGCACTTCTCTGCTTGAAACACATTGATCAATTTCATGGTCTTTCATGGGGAAGATCCCCTGGCGAAGGAAATGGCAAGCCACTCCAGTGTTCTTGCCTGGGGAATCCCATGGACAGAGGAGCCTGCTGGGCTACAGTTCATGGGTTCACAAAGAGTTGGATGCAACAGAGTGTGGCACACGCATACACCCCCGCCACACACAGAGAGTGTTTTAATACCATCAGGTAAGTGGTACAAAAATGTAAATGTGGGGTCTCTGAGGACACAGAGGAAGGGCAGTGAGACAAGCTAAGTGTTGGATCAGGGAGGGCGTCTTGGAAGACCTGGCACTTGAGCTGACCCGTTGCAGGTTTGGGAAAAAGACGATGAGGCAATGGGGACAGAGAGGAACTGGCAGGGCAGAGACATTTAGCAGAGTCAGTCAGTAGAGCTTTGCGACTGATGGCCATTACAGGGAAAAGCATCTCACACCTTCCTGTTTCTTCTGGAAAATCTCATATAAGATACTACACATAGTGACTGTTTAACACATATCTGTTGATTAACTTCTCTGAGACACTGGGGTCTCTGAGGACACAGAGGAAGGGCAGTGAGACAAGCTAAGTGTTGGATCAGGGAGGGCGTCTTGGAAGACCTGGCACTTGAGCTGACCCGTTGCAGGTTTGGGAAAAAGACGATGAGGCAATGGGGACAGAGAGGAACTGGCAGGGCAGAGACATTTAGCAGAGTCAGTCAGTAGAGCTTTGCGACTGATGGCCATTACAGGGAAAAGCATCTCACACCTTCCTGTTTCTTCTGGAAAATCTCATATAAGATACTACACATAGTGACTGTTTAACACATATCTGTTGATTAACTTCTCTGAGACACTAGGCAGGATCTGAAAGATGTCTGACTTGATTATCCAGGGGGATCTTGCAACCAGGGTTTCCCAGAGTATATTTCCATGACAAGGTCAAAGATAAAAGGCTAGAGAAACAATAACGCTTCCGAGTGAGAAATGTTACTTAAATCTTTGTGTGTGTGTGTGTGTGTGTGTGTGTGTGTAAGAATTACAAACTGAAACCATTTCAGGAGATGCTATTGGAGACTGCTTAGGGGTTACTTATGGCATGAGGAAAAGCAGGAGGCTCCAACAGGAAACCTGGAGAAGGAAATGGCAAGCTGCTCTAGTGTTCTTGCCTGGGAAATCCTATGGACAGAGGAGCCTGGTGGGCTACAATCCGTGGGGTCACAAGAGTCAGCATGACTCGGTGACTGAACAACAAGGACAACCAAAAGGAAGAAGCCTCCGTGTTATGCCTTTGTCCTGTTTCTCTAAGTTCCATCCTCAGTCTTTCAATAATGATTAGCAAGTGAAATCAAATGAAAATGTGTACATTTCCTATTGCTTCACCCTCTTTATCCCAACACACACATGCCCACACTCATGCACATGCATGGACACACACACACACACACAGACACACACACAGAAGCCTGGATACACACAAATACAGATTTATTATGCATTTGTTTTGTCATCTGTGTAAAACTCATCTGCGCTTTCCACAGTCAGATGACAAATGCTCGTAGCTGGGGGTGGTGCAGACCTCCACACGTAGGCTTTATTAACTATGCCTCCATGTTGACCTCCAGGGTCACAACCTCAATTGCGCAGGTTAGAAGAGAGGTGTTAGAACTTGCTAGACTCAAATGAACAGGTCTGATCCATCTCAGATTCCTTGCCCTACTCCTCGGCTTGCTGGGAGGGGCGGGAAGATGGAACATAGGGAAGAGTCTCCCTTCTGCGTCAGCATCTGTGCCGGAGACTTCCCGAAGCCCTTCTCAATCTGTTCTCTCCTGTGAGCAGGTCCTGCCTGCACACCTGCCTGCTGGATGCTGCTGCCACGTCAGCAACCTGGGGGCTAGGCTTCCTTCCAAGGGGGCCTGGCAAAGCCAGCCTGGCTGGGGTGGGGACAGAAGACCAGTTCTGGGTGCTCCAGCAGGATTGGGGTCAGGGGAGGGCACCTGCTTTTTTCTGATCCTCTTATCTTCTACTCTGAGGAAAACAGACGTCTTTGGTTGCTGCTGTGATGTTCGCATCCTGGGATACCATGGCTGGTACTCAGGTGCGCCTGGATGATGTCTGGAACTTTGATGAAGAGCGTGGAGCTAACCTAGGGTCAGAGGAGGCTGGGTGCTCCTTCTGTGCAACCCCTAACTCCTTCAGTGACTTTCCATCCACCCTTTTAAGAATGATTTTATTTATTTCGGGCTGCGCTGAGTCCTCACTGCTGTGTGAGCTTTTCTCTAGCTGTGGAGAGTGGGGGCCACTCTCCACAGTGCACAGGCTTTTCACTGCGGGGGCTTCCCTAGTTGTAGAGCACGGCCTTCAGGGTGTACAGGCTTCAGTAGTTGTGACCTGTGGGCTCGGTAGTTTTGGCTCCTGGACTCCAGAGCACAGGCTCAGTAACTGTGATATATGGACTTCATGTGGCATCTTCCCGGACCAGGGGTTGAACCTATGTCTTCTGCATTGGCAGGCAGACTCATCACCACTGAGCCACCAGGGTGGCCTTCCATCCACCCTTAATCGCAAGCACCACCCACAACACGAATGGAGTGCTAGCAGCTACAAAGCACTTCCAGTGTCGAGGTCGGGGCTCTGTGCCCTGCGTGAACATTTCATTTAATTCCACCAGCAACTCCAGGCACTGTACCCTTGCTTTGGCATGGAGATCAGGGTGCCATGGAAGAACTACGGACAGAGGTTCGTGACATTGTACAGGAGGCAGTGATCAAGACCATCTGCAAGAAAAACAAATGCAAAAAGGCAAAATGGTTGTCTGAGGTGACCTTACAAATAGCTGAGAAAAGAAGAGAAGCTAAAGACAGAGGAGAAAAGGAAAGATATACCCATTTGAATGCAGAGTTCCAAAGCATAGCAAGGAGAGATAAGAAAGCCTTTCTCAGTGATCAATGCAAAGAAATAGAGGAAAACAATAGAATGGGAAAGACTAGAGGTCTCCTCAAGAAAATTAGAGATATCAAGGGAAAACTTCATGCAAAGATGAGCACAATAAAGGACAGAAATGGTATGGACCTAACAGAAGCAGAAGATATTAAGAAGGAGTGGTAGGAATACGCAGAAGAACTATACAAGAAAGATCTTCATGACCCAGATAAACACGATGGTGTGATCACTCACCTAGAGCCAGACATCCTGGAATGTGAAGTCAAGTGGGCCTTAGAAAGCATCACTGCAAACAAAGCTAGTGGAGGTGATGAAATTCCAGTTAAGCTATTGCAAATCTTCAAAGAGGATGCTGTGTAAGTGCTGCACTCAATATGCCAGCAAGTTTGGAAAACTCAGCAGTGGCCACGGGACTGGAAAAGGTCAGTTTTCATTCCAATCCCAAAGAAAGGCAATGCCAAAGAATGCTCAAACTACTGCACAGTTGCACTCATCTCACATGCTAGTAAAGTAATGCTCATAATTCTCCAAGCCAGGCTTCTTCAACAGTACATGAACCGTGAACTTCAGATGTTCAAGCTGGATTTGAAAAGACAGATGAGCCAGAGATCAAATTGCCAACATCCGCTGGATCATTGAAAAAGCAAGAGAGTTCCAGAAAAAAAATCTACTTCTGCTTTATTGATCCACCCAAAACCTTTGACTGGGTGGATCACAACAAACTGTGGAGAATTCTTAAAGAGATGGGGATACCAGACCACCTGAGAAATCTGTATGCAGGTCAAGAAGCAACAGTTGGAACTGGACATGGAACAACAGACTGTCCCAAATTGGGAAAGGGATACGTCAAAGCTATATATGGTCACCCTGGTTATTTAACTTCTGGAGTTTACTCAGACTCATGTCCAATTGTGCCAGTAATGCCATCCAACCATCTCATCCTCTGTCATCCCCTTCTCTCATGATGCAGAGTACATCGTGAGAAATGCTGGACTAGATGAAGCACAAGCTGGAATCAAGATTGCCAGGAGAAATATCAGTCACCTCAGATATGCAGTTGACATCACACTTATGGCAAAAAGGAAGAAGAACTAAAGAGCCTCTTGATGAAAGTGAAAGAGGAGAGTAAAAATGTTGGTTTAAAACTCAACATTCAGAAAACTAAGATCATAGCATCTGGTCCCATCACTTCATGGCAAATAGATGGAGAAACAGTGGAAACAGTGACAGACTTTATTTTTTCGGCTCCCAGATCATTGCAGATTGTGAATGCAGCCATGAAATTAAAGGAAACTTGCTCCTTGGAAGACAAGTTATGACCAACCTAGACAGAATATTAAAATGCAGAGACATTACTTTGCCAACAAAGGTCCATTTAGTCAAAGCTGTGGTTTTTCCTTTAGTTGTGTATAGATGTGAGAGTTGGACTATAAAGAAAGCTGAGTGCCAAAGAACTGACGCTTTTGAACTGTGGTGTTGGAGAAGACTCTTAAGAGTCCCTTGGACAGAAAGGAGATCCAACCAGTCCATCCTAAAGGAAATCAGTCCTGAATATTCATTGGAAGGACTGATGCTGAAGCTGAAACTCCAATACTTTGGCCACCTGATGTGAAGACCTGACTCATTGGAAAAGACCCTGAAGCTGGGAAAGATTGAAGGCGGGAAGAGAAGGGGAGGACAGAGGATGAGATGGTTGGATGGCATTACCAGCACAATTGGACATGAGTTTGAGTAAACTCCAGAAGTTGGTGATGGACAGGGAGGCCTGGCGTGCTGCAGTCCATGTGGTTTCAAAGTGGGACGCGACCGAGCAACTGAACTGATCAGGGCTCAGGTAGGTAAAGGGACCTTATCCACGGCCTCTAGTGAACAGCAGAGTCAGGGTGTGACTGGCTCCAAAGCCTGTGCTCTCCTGCCTCCCCCAGCATGAGGGACCCTGGGTTAGTGTCACACACTACCTGATGGACCCTCTTAGATCGTCAGCTGGTGGGGAGTAGAGACCATACCTTACGGTTTTCAGGACATAGTCTCATTACCTGTGAAATAGGGATGATCTTTTCATTCTTCTCAAGTAAGTCAAGGGAAATTAAGTACTTGTGAGCCTTGGGAATTTGGGGGATCAAGAGGAACTGGGGGTCCCAGGCACCATGACGAGACCCTGAGTTCCTACAGTCCCCACAGAGCCACACCTCTGTCTTGGGAACACCCTCTTAGAGCTCAATTAGTTCTGCAGCTCTTCCCGAGCTCATGCCAGATAAACAGTCTCTCAAATTTCTTACGTGTTATGAGGCATTGCAGATAACTCTGTATAATCAAATATGCCATTCCACATCTCACTTGTAATTTCACAATTTAGCTCTCTGCGCCATTTAAGCACATATAGAACCTCTCGAGAAATCCTTATTTTTTTCTTAAAGCTTTTATATGTGAACTTAGTGCTGATTTCGGCCTTTGCTCTGTCTAATAAGATTCTCACAAAGTGTTCTCACTGTGGAAGCCTTTCTAAAATTTAAGGAACCATCGCAATAAGCCCTGGCCTGATATAAGTCAAGCAGGCCAAGGAGGCGGCAGGCAGGGGGCTCCGACGAGCAGTCGGATGCTCTTTTCTCATTTGTCTATTCTTTCTGTGTTTGGTTTGACTGCGTCTCTAGAGAATATGGCTGCTTTACAGTTATGCAGTGTTCCACAATTCACAAGGCACCTCTCCTGTATTATGTGTGATCTGAGCTTCACAACTACCCGGTAAGCAGGATGGGACAAGGCTATTATTCCCATTTTATAGATGAGGAAACTGAGGCTTGGTGAGGTTAAGTGACTTGCCCAAATCCATGAAGCTAAGTTTAATTATTAACTAATTAATGGCAAGGCTAGAAATTAAATGCAAATCTTTTGATGAGAAGTGTGGCACTTTCCTGCTGATCCAATCTGCCTTCCTAGAGGGGATCCTTTGCCATTGATGACCTGAGGTTTCAGAGATGAGACTGTGGCATTTGGACCCAATGCTCATGTAGTTACTGACTCCATCCACTGTTGTCCATTCACATGGCTACTCCCCAAGCCCTGAGCACTGCCCTTTCTTACTTGGGTCATTGACACAGAGTCCTAGGTTGGTTTCCTTACTTCCCGTCTCTACCCACTCAAGTCCAATGTCCACACTTCTACATAAATGACTTTCTTCCATGCAAATGTTATCAAGCACTTCTCTGCTTGAAACACATTGATCAATTTCATGGTCTTTCAGAAAAACATGCAAACTCCCTAATGTGGCCTCCAAAGGTGTGCATGGAGGGATGTGGCTTGTCACCCCCAGAATCTGAGTCCATTCCCCCCCTCACCACCAAGCTCTCCTGTCATGGAAACTTTGTCATCTTCATCTTATGACTCACGTCACCTTTCCTCTGCCTCATTGTCTTCTTATATTGATGCCTCATTATAATGTTTTATAATTTTGGAGCTATTTGTAACTTGTTAGTTTCTACTGTGAAGCAAAATGAATCCTTCATACATTTACTTATATCCCCTGCCTTTGCATTTCTTCCCATTCAGATTACCACAGAGCATTAAGTAGAGTTCCCTGTGCTAAACAGTAGGTTCTCATTAGTTATCCATTGGGTGGACTGACACATATAACCTTTATTTCTGTAGTCTGGTTTAGAGATTATAAAACACTGACATTACTTCCAATAATTGGGCTTCCCTGGTGGCTAAGATGGTAAAGAATCCACCTGTAATGCAGAAGACCCAGGTGTGATCCCTGGGTCAGGAAGGTCCCCTGGAGAAGAGAATGATAACCTGCTCCAGCATTCTTGCATGGAAAATTCCATGGACAGAAGAGCCTGGTGGGCTACAGTCCATAGCATCACAAAGAGTTGGACACAGCTGAGTGACTACCACTTATTTCCAATAGTTAGCATAGACACTAAGGTGGACAGGGAGCCATTGTACAAATGCAGACACTGAGGGCTGGAGATTTAAGCAACTTGTCCACCTTCATGTCACAGCCAGTGACCCAGCACTTGAAATTCAAGTTGGTATATTCTAGTTCACACACAATTATGCAACCTATTTGCATAGTTTATCAGTTCCTGTAAAGCATTTGGGGAGGAGGGGTAAGTAGTAAAAAGATGAAATTTCAAAATCTGAGCTGCATTTCACAGACTAGTCGAGAAGGACTCTTGCATAAGAAGCATTTCTAGGCAGGAGGAGAGGCAAAGAGAAAAGGAGAGAGCCCTGCCCCTAGAAAAACAGCCTGTGGGCTCATTAACCTCTTTCAAACAATCTCTCATCTCTCCCATCTCCCTGGTGACTAGAAATAAGTCAGAGGGGAACGAGTGTGGTAAACTTTCACCTGCAGGGACAGGATCTCTGGGGAGAAAAGACATCACAAGTGGATAGAGTTTGCTGTTCTCTGCTGAGTCATGAGGTGGGTCTTCTTTCTTGGAATAACTGGGAATCATTCTCCTGGGGGAAATGTTCGTGTCCCCAACAGTGTTGCCTTAATGACATGAAGGCCGAGGGCAGTCTAGCTCTGGGTATGGGTAAAACTCCCAACTTACCAGGAGCCCTTCCTAGCTCAGGCACCCATGGGCCACTTCCTCATGGCCCTCATTTAGCAACAGCTGGTGATACTTCTCAGGTGGCACTAGTGTTAAGAACCTGCCTGCCAATGCAAGAGATATAAGAGACATGGGTTCGATCCCTGGGTTGGGAAGATCCCCTGGAGGAGGGCATGGCAATGCGCTTCAGTATTCTTGCCTGGAGAATCCTATGGACGGAGGAGCCTGGCAGTCTTCGTTCAGTCCATGGGGTTGCGCAGAGTCAGACACAGCTTAGTGACTGAACAACAACACCAGTCTTTGGGATGCTGTGGACACAGTCGTTTGTTGATATCAAAGAAAGAAGGAAGCGCAGGCTTCTCTGGCCCCCTCTGCGCAGGAGGCCACTGGCGAGCAGAACGTTCCACAGCTGTGCCGCACGATGAAGAGTCACCTGCCGTAGCCTGTGTAAAGTCAGTGGTGCCTCTTGGAAACTATGGGTCCATCTCACGTACACCTCGGTTTTGCACGTGGGGTGGGGGTTGGTTCATCTGGCAGTGTTTTCTGCCTTTGAATCTGCCTCTGAGTCTTAGACCCATGCGCTTTTAAGTGCAAGATCAGTAGTTCTAAAAGCCCCAGAGTTTTCCATCCAAGATCCTGATTGTGCTCTAGATATGCTCTGACAAACATACCTTCAAGTCTCAATGCTTAACCAATCAAAGCATGTTTGCCAACAATGCCAAGGCAAAGGGCTGGTCCCAGGACCAGCAGCACTGACACTTCCTTGGAAGCTCTTTAGAGTTCACATCTCAGAAGTGCCCCAGGTCTACTGATTTGGAGTCTCCATTCTAACAAGATCCCCCAGGGGTGTGTGCACACATTTTCAGGAAGCACTGTCCTAGATGACCACAGTGCCCTTGATGGGTCTTTTTTTTTTAAACTTTTTTTTAAGTTACATTTATCTATGTGACCCTGCACTGGGTTTTCATTGCTGTGTGTGTGCATTCTCTAGTTGCAGTGAGTGGGAGGTTACTTTCCAGTTGCAGTGCACAGACTTCCATTGCACTGGTGGCTCCTGCTGCAGAGCACAGGCTCTAGGCAATTCGGCTCAGTAGTTGTGGCCTGAGGGCTCTGGAGCACTGGCTTCGTAGTTGTGGTGCATGGATTTAGTTGCCCCGCAGCATGTGGGATCTTCCTGGACCAGGGACGGAACCCATGTCCCCTGCACAGGCAGATTCTTTACTCCTGAGCTACGAGGGAAGTACACCCTTGATGGATCTTGAACAAAATATTCCTTATATAAGAGGGAGATGATGAGGGACTTCCCTGGCAGTCCAGGGGTTAAGAATCTGTCTTTGAATGCAGAGGATGTGGGTTCAATCCCTGGCTGGGGAACTAAGATCCCACATGCCTGGGGGCAACTAAGCCTGTGGGCTGCAACTACTGAGCCCATGCGATCTAGAGTCCCGGGAGCCAAAATAATAATAATAGAGAGGGAGAGGAAGAAAATAGACCCAATGAGATAGAAGTAGAGGAAAACAGAAAGAGACAGTTTGCCCTGCTGTGAAGACATTGAATTACATACTGAACTACGCAAAGCCTGTTTCTAAAGTCCCAGCACTTGGGTGCCCAGTGCCAGGGCACCAGAAGCTAGCTTTGGCTCAAGGTCATTGCGTTGCTGACTTAAGAGGCCCTTCCCCTGCCTGCTTCCCAGGGCACCAACGCCAGGGCAGACTGATTTCCATTTCTTCAGCTTGCCTCTTTCCTGTTGCTGCTAGGCATGGAGGCAGGAGAAGAGGGTTTAATCAACCTCAGTGAGTCCTGTAAGCAAGTTGGAAAATACAGCACAGTTTTTTTTTTTTTTT
>SJYT01013441.1:360822-384373 GCA_006410635.1 Cephalophus harveyi | reverse complement strand
CTTTTAGAACTAACACCCAAAAAAGATGTCCTTTTCATTATAGGGGACTGGAATGCTAAAGTAGGAAGTCAAGAAACACCTGGAGTAACAGGCAAATTTGGCCTTGGAATGTGGAATGAAGCAGGGCAAAGACTAATAGAGTTTTGCCAAGAAAATGCACTGGTCATAGCAAACACCCTCTTCCAACAACACAAGAGAAGACTCTACACATGGACATCACCAGATGGTCAACACCAAAATCAGATTGATTATATTCTATGCAGCCAAAGATGGAGAAGCTCTATACAGTCAACAAAAACAAGACCAGGAGCTGACTGTGGCTCAGATCATGAACTCCTTATTACCAAATTCAGACTGAAATTGAAGAAAGTAGGGAAAACCGCTAGACCATTCAGGTATGACCTAAATCAAATCCCTTATGAGTATACAGTGGAAGTGAGAAATAGATTTAAGGGCCTAGATCTGATAGATAGAGTGCCTGATGAACTATGGAATGAGGTTCGTGACATTGTACAGGAGACAGGGATCAAGACCATCCCCATGGAAAAGAAATGTAAAAAAGCAAAATGGCAGTCTGGGGAGGCCTTACAAATAGCTGTGAAAAGAGGTAAGAGTTACCAATATGAAAAGAAAGTGGTTAAATTGTATCATGTTTCTCTGTGCTAGAAAATGTATAGCCTTCATCTCATTTAAGCCTCACTTCAACTCTAAGATGAATGTAATATTACTACCCCAAGCCTCACATCTAGGAATCTCTGTCACATCTCTGCCAAGAGCTGTGATATGAACTCAGCTCTGCTCTCTCCATGGCCCACTGCACCATATACATTCATGAGAGTAATGGGGAACTCGGTTTGTGATATTGAAACCCAAGAATTTATCTCTTTGTTCCTCGTTGGAAGAGTCCAGTTACCTTTATTTATTTTCATTTATTTATTTCTTGAAGAAATAGTATACTGTCTCAGTACAAGATTCAAAAGACAGAAAGAGGTATAGGGTGAAAAGAAAATCTCCCTTCTTCCTTGGTTCCCAGATACCCAGTTCCCCTTCCTGAAGACTACCACTCATACTTGTTGCTTGTGTATCCTTCCAGAATGTTCCTCTCTTTACTTGTTTATACCTAAGGGCAAATGTGAGCAACCTGCCTTGACTGGGAAGCCTTGGTGACAGTATTTGAGATGAGATCAAGAAGGCCACCCATTGTGCTTAGCCACAGAGAGCAAGGTAGGCAAAATTCATCCTCAGGGTCACTCCATTTCAGTGAGTCTTCTCGCCTCCATCCCTCTACTGTCCTGCTTACCCTGACCTATCCTTTCCTCCCCAGGGAGAAGCACTGGCTTCAGACAGCTCCTGTTCTGTTCCCTTGCTCAGAACCCTGCCTGCTGAGCCTCAGGGGCTGTCTTGGTTGAGTTCATCCCCCCTAAGGAACTAATGGGTGTCTGGATTGATGAGCCACCGTTTTCACAAAACATGTTGACATTTTAACAAGGGGCTTCAATCAAAAGAGTAACTTGAATAATGGGGATTTCAGATGCTTTGTCATGACAAGCCAACAGGAGAGCATTTTTTTTTTCCTCAAAAGGTACGACCTTGTGACTTCTCTTCTCTCCTTCCTGCATGCGTGTCAGACCAGCTGGGCACCTGGAAACTTGGGCCTCCTGAAATTGCTTGACTCCCAGTGCAGTGAGGACTCTGACCATGATCTTTTTTTCCTTTCAGGATGTGGACATGAGAGTTTTTGAAACAAAATCTCCAACTCTGTAGACAGTTCTCCCCTAATATAGGCTCATGTCTTCTCTACCAAAAGAGAGGAAACAACTATTCTAATGAATAGGAGAATTATTCTAGCTTTAATATGCACTAAATGCTATCTCATTCTGCCCCTTCCAAAATAATATTTAGCATACGAAGTTGGAACAGACGGTTTTACAAATTCAACATTTTCCACAATCTGGGGGTGGGGGAAAGTGGGATTTCTGCCGGGATTTATTTATAAAATCTTTGTGAATGGAATTCATTTTGATTTTCTCAGGTAATATTCTTCTCACACTATTAGACACAGCTTCACAACTCAAGGAAGAGAAACAGTTGGGATCTTCATCAAAGTAGTCTGCACTGGAAAAAAAAAGAGCATTTTCAGCTGTGGCATTACAGGCTTTGCACATAGTAGCATCAAAAGAGATGTTTATCAATTGAAGGAATGAATAGAAGAATTAGAAAGGAAGTAAAAGTTGTGGTGCTTTCCTCAGATAGTTTAATCTAAATCTGGGGTGAATTAATTCATCCTGACAGCATTGTTAGGCAATTACAAGTGCATCCATTCAACCTGCATTATGACTTACAAGCTGTGTTATTCACAGTAACCCTAACCAAGGGGAAGCTAGTCATGGGCAAAGATTGGAGGCCTTCAGGAAGAGACAACATAAAATAATAGCACACCTATCTGTATCCCGGGAGAAGGCAATGGCACCCCACTCCAGTACTCTTGCCTGGAAAATCCCATGGACGGAGGAGCCTGGAAGGCTGCAGTCCATGGGGTCGCTAAGAGTCGGATATGACTGAGCTACTTCCCTTTCGCTTTTCACTTTCATGCATTGGAGAAGGAAATGGCAACCCACTCCAGTGTTCTTGCCTAGAGAATCCCAGAGACAAGGGAGCCTGGTGGGCTGCCATCTATGGGGTCACACAGAGTCGGACACAACTGAAGCGACTTAGCAGCAGCAGCAGTATCTGTATCCCCTATGAAATTGATATTCTTGCTCTGAAGGTTCAGCTATTTCTCAAGTCTGAGAATGCCTAGTGGTACTCTCAGAGGGTGCAAGTCTCCACTCAATGCTAATGGAATCAAGTTTCTGGCTGCCATACGTCTGATGGCAGCATCCAGATTGCAGTTTTAGAACCTGTGGCCCAAGAGGCTGGACATCCTGCCCCATTGGCTGAGTTACTGTCACAAATAATGAGCATCTCAGTGCTGGCTGCAGGCACCTGGGCTCTCCAGGTCTATAGCTTGGTCTAACAACATTACAATCCAGGATGTGGTATTTACTACTGCTCTTTCAAAGAAAAACATGTCCATTTGTGTTGCATATTTGCTAATGAAACAATATCCCTCAGAGGCAACAGGGGAGCCAGGAGTAACTCACCCTCTTAGAAAAATATTCCCCAATCAGTCACAGCTATTACCATCCAAGGAACTCCCACAATTCGGCCCCCCATATGCCATGCTTCATCAGTGCCTCCATATGAGCACCAACATATCTTCAGGTTAGCTGGCCGGAGTTTGATGGATGCTTGTGGCCAAGGAAAGATTTTCTTCATTCGCACCACCAGGCAGAAATGGAGACAGAGACCCCCACACTAGTCAATGAGCCTAAACTGGAAAATGATGCTGCTTCACACGGTCCTAAAGCTGGTAGGCACTTTGGAGATGGTCCATCTTTGCCCCCACTCTACCCTCCACCATGTTGAAGGTAAGGAAATGTCACTCTGAGTAGGGAAGTGATGTGCCCAAGGTCACAGAGTTAGTGGCTTAAGCCAAAGCCTTCTGACTCCAAATCTGGTGCTTTTATTTTTTTTTTTTAACCCATCATACTGCTTCCAGATTGGCTGCAGCTCTTGGAAATAGAACTACTGAAGGAGCCAATAGAATGAAAACTACAATGGATGAGGCTGTCCCACCACCAGCACTGAGATGGTGGGAGAATGACTACAGCCATGCCACCAGAGGCATTCTGTGTGTTGACTGGAATCTACTTTGTTCTTTAAGAAAGGAAAACAACCTGCAGTACGAATCAGCCGGAAGCACAGAACATGAAGTCATTACAGCACCACCTTGAAGTTCTTAAGTTCTTGCTCTAGTTTGCCTTTCTCTTTACCTTAGGCTTTCAGACCAATCCTTTTGCTACACTCTCCCTCCTAACACCCAACTCCAACTCAACACCAGTCACTATACCTAGAAACTTGGCTTCCTATGGAAGAAGGTGAGCATCTAAGAGTGACGTGCAGCGCAGCCTGTATTCTCAAGGGTGTGCGATGAACAACTAGCCTGGGAGCCAGAAGACCTGAGTTCTGGCCCCAGTTCTGTTGCTGGTGGGCTGAGTGGCTGTCCATAAAGCATTATCCTTTTCCTGCTTAAGGTCCCTCATCTGTAAAATAGGGGCTTGCACTGACCAGCATATAAGGTGCCTTGGATTTTAACAGTGTGTGATGATCATTTGCAACTACCCGTGAATGATTTGTTTACCTCCAGTCTTCTCTCCTCCGTTAATCTAACCACCCACTGCATTGTACACACTACGTTCAGTATGTGCTTCTATGCAGTTCCTCGGCCGAGAGAGCCTGGGTGTACACATGGCCCTGTGCATGTCGTCTTGAGGAAGAATCATTTCGCAAGACCGTATCTGTGGCCTCACACTAATTCAGTGTCTCTGGAATGTGAGTGTAGATAGCATAGCCTTTTCTCTCACCATTTGGGGAGCTTGTTTCTCTTGGAGTGCCTTGGGCAGAGCCTAAAGATTTCACAATGGAACTAGCTGTAGTTGACTTGACTGATGATGTCAACAAGTTGTGCACAAAGAGTTTCCTCAGTCTTTCCTGTTTCTGCCTGACACTGAGCCCACACCAGGTGCTGCCATCTGAAACGACACCCCAAACAGTTAAAAATGGAAAACTCATCAAATTGTAGTCTTCAAGTGGGTAGATTATACCTCAAGAATCCTCTTAAAAATATAAAGCTCAATGTACAGACTGTTCACTCTGGGTACCTCAAAGAGTGAAAAGCTCAATGTACAGACTGTTCACTCTGGGTACCTCAAAGAGTGAAAAGTAAGTCTGAACCATAATGTGGAGTACAGGCAGAGCCAATTCACTTACCAAGGATGCCTCTTTCCCTAGAGCCCAGTACAGGGACCAGCAGGTTACTGACATGCCCAGCAAAAAAGAACAGGATCTCTGTGCTACTTATAGAATCTTGTAGTTCAAGCTCCACCTTCCCTAAAGGCAATAAACTGAGCTTTGCATGGAGACTGAGAGAAGCTACCTAAATGGGATGGAAGAGCCTTTGGATGTGTAAAAATCTGGTTTGCCTGGACTGGAGCTCTTTTCAGTGGCAACACCAGAGTCCACTACATCTTTCACTGTGCAGGAAGGACCTTTGGTGCATCTGGGGAGCCCACCAGCCATCTTAGGGAGGCTGACAAGTTCTCTCCTCCTCCACCATCACTCCTTGTTTCCCACATCTGGCTACGGGCCAGAAAGCCCCTGGGAACCAGTGCCTGGAACACAGTAGGCACTCAATCAATGTTCTTTTAATTGAATTGAGACTCAAGTGACAGCAAGGACAAGGAGTCCAAGGAATTTAGGCCAAAAGTGAAGCCTCACTAAGTTAAAATATGGCCCAAATCACATCCTTCACCTGATTTCATTCATCTCCACACAAAAGAACAAATCATTTTCCTGGCAAGGAAACAGCCTCCGTTTGATGCTAACGCTGTATGAACTCAAGTCAGGAGGCCAGTTAACCTCATCAGTTTGGAAAAGCTGCAAAAGTCAAAACTTTACCCCAAACAGCATCTTACCAGAAGTGTTATCCAGTTGCAACCACCCATAACAGAAAAGCAGCTGCCACTGCTTCCGCACATGCTCCTTCATTGCACAGTGGAACACAGAAATGAGGAACCCGAAGTCAGGAGAAGAAGGTCAGTCTCTTTCAGCTTCTTTCACTCACGGTCACCAGTGCCTAGACTCAAGCCTACTCTTGTCACCATCAATACTCCTTCTAAGGAAACCCAAGGCTATTACTAGTTTTCTGAGGTCACCTTTCTAGCTCCCTTCCAATGGCAGTGATAATAAGAAAGTGTATCAAGATTTCACATCAACCATAGTTTTCCTCCTGGGGTACTATCCATCCTAGAGCTTGAGAGGTCAGATGTGCAGTGAGAAGCAGCCTCTGAGATGGCTTTCAATGTAGCCCAGACCCTGGCATTCACATCCTTATGTAGTCTCCTCCCATATTGTACCAACAGAATAAAATATGGCAGAAGTGATAGCACATCATTTGCAAGATTAGATTATAAAAGACATTGTACAATCTCTTTCTCTCTGGCTCCTTGTCTTTCTCTCCCTACCCACCCTGCCCCCACCCTCAGAGCTGATTAGAAGCTACAATGGTAATCATATTACAATATATAATGGGTAAAATGGAGTATAAGCTTTAAAACTTGTGAATCACTATATTGTACACCCGTAACTTAAATAATATTGTGCAGCAACATTACTTCAATTTAAAAAAAAGAGAGAAGGGACTTCCCTGGTGGTCCAGTGGTTAAGACTCTGTGCTTCCAATGCAGGGGCCATGGGTTCAACCTCTGGGTGGGGAACTAAGTCCCCACATGCCACATGGCCCAAAATTAAGTAAATAAATATATGCAACTTAAAGTTTTTAAATAAATAAAAACCATAAAGGCTTCCCTGGTGGTCCAGTGGTTAAGAATCCACCTTGCAATGCCGGGGACACTGGTTCAGCCCCTGATCTGGAAACATTCCACATGCCAAGGAGCAACTAAGCTTGTCATGTGCCACAACTAAATGAAGCCCGTGCACCTAAAGCCCATGCTCTGCAACAAGAGTTGTTGTTTAGTTGCTAAGTCATGTCCTACTCATTCACGACCCCATGGACTGTATCCCGCCAGGCTCCTCTGTCCATGGGATTCTCCAGGCAAGAATACTGGAGGGAGGTGTCATTCTCTTCTCCAGGGCATCTTTCTGCCCCAGGGATCAAACCTGATCAATCCCTGATCTCCTGTACTGCACGCAGATTCTTTACCGCTGAGCCACCAGGGAAGCAACAAGAGAAGTCACCTCAATGAGAAGCCTGCACACTGCAACCAGAGAGAGTAGCTCCCGCTCACCACAACTACAGAAAGCTTGCACAGCAATGAAGACCCAGTGCAGTCATAAATAAATAAAAATAAAAAAGAAAGAAAGAAAAAAGGGACATTAAATGCTCTGCTTCATGGAGTGGGGAGCTTTCTGTCTCTAGGAAGCTTCAGGTGGAGGCTTACTGTTACTGGCCAAGCCCCAGCCCTGAGACTCTCTGATTTCATGTGGGAGGCAGCAATCTGGAGGCTAAACAGAATGACAAATCTCACTACCTCCCCTGAGGGGTTTATCTCCATTTGTAACCAAACTACTGTGGCGAGGAAGCCAGCAGCACTGGCTGTTTGGCTAAGCAGCGACCACCTGGAAGGTAGTCCAGCAGCCTGATGAGAGTACACCCCAGTCTCGGTCTCAGGGCAGTTAAAACTCCTCCAACTTCAGCAGGAATAAGGGGGCCACAGTGATAAGCAGCCCCTCTTACTGCTCTGATTTCCTGCACGGAGTTTAGCTAGTTCTCAGACTTAAAGGTTATTCTGTGAATTGCAATGAGCTGCGTGCCAGCTCTCCCTCTCTGCCTGACAGCCTCCCTTTTTCTTTCCAATAACAGATTGATCTGCTTACTCACTAGCACATAGCCATGAGGGAAGATGGCAGGTTTTTGCCACCTGTATTTTTATTTGTGCATCCCTCCTTCAGAAATAGCTCATCAAGAGCATCATTTTTTCACACCTGACCACAGGGCAACCCCCTTCAGCCAAGCTTGCAAACTTGCCATCTGTCTTTTAAATGGCTAATTTGTTCATGTGTTTCATTGCATTCTTGTTTTGAATGTTTGGGACGTGTACGTGCGTGTGTATGTCTATGGAACTTGAGTTTGAAACTCCGAGATCCGAAAACCCCCTCTCTGCAAGATAGCACATTCTATCTTGTAGGCGGGACTAGGAACTAGGAAGGCTTGGTGGTTGACCTAAAGCCTATCTGACAGACAGAGTCAGCCTGGCTCTGTTGATGCTGGAGCTGTGGGGCTTTGGTTTTCGTCCTCAGGAGATATCTCACTGGATTCTGCATCTACCCATCCAGGCTTCCCATTTAGAGATGACTCTCTCCTTCCAGTGTGAGAATGGAGCACGTGCTGTTTTGCAAACACCCTTCCCCTGCTTTTAGCTCTAAACTTCTTTGCTTTCTGGTTCTTTCGTCAGCTTTCGCTTTAATCCCTGTTTCCACAAGGTTGAGTGTATTTCTCCTCAGAGCTCATGTGCCTGAGAGAAGCCTGGAGTTAACTGCTTGGGAAGCGATCCACACAGGCGTTTGGTTCTGAATCCACCTCCGTACACAGTCTAGAGCAAGGCACTTTCGTTCTCAAAGCATCATGCTGCTGAGACCGGGGTATCTCAGTGGAGGCCAGGGAAAGTCAGGAAGTAAAATGGAGAACCATCGCCAGGGCCTCGGTCAGTGATCTGGGATACGACCAAGTGCTGGCGGCCTCAAAGGAAGTCACGTGACAGTGGTGTGCAGCGCTTCTAAAAACTCTGTCCCCACTGCCAGAAGGAATAAAGATGGCATGTGGACAAAAGCAACACATTTTGTGTCTCTTTATATTCCAATCAGAATTGGCTATATAAGGGACATCCCTGGTAGTCCAGTGGTTAAGACTCCACACTTCAATGCAGGGTGCATGGGTTCGATTCCTGGTCGGGTAACTAAAATCCTACATGCCACTCGGTGTGGCCAGAAGGTAAAATTTTTTTAAAAAAAGAATTGGCTGGTTGGTGGAATCCAGTGCAACAGAAAGTTTCTTTCTTTTTTTTCTTAAAGATTTTTTTGATGTAGACCATTTTTAAAGTCTTTATTGAATTTGTTGCAGTATTGCTTCAACATTGTTTCAGTATTGCTTTTTGGGGTTTTTTGGCCGTGAGTTATGTGGGATCTTAGCTCCCTGATCAAGGATGGAAGCAGCACATCCTGCATTAAAGGTGAAGTCTTAACCACTGGACTGCCAGGGAAGTCCCCAAAAATTTCAGCTGATACACCTCATTGCTCTAAAATGAGATGGTTTCTTGAATCACAGGACTTGCAGTCAAAGAGTATACCTTATTCTGAATTGTTCCCCCACCCCCTGCAGCACCTTGTAAATGACTGGCACTCCCTGGTGGCTCAGAGGTTAAAGCGTCTGCCTCCAGTGCGGGAGAGCCGGGTTCGATCCCTGGGTCGGGAAGATCCCCTGGAGAAGGAAATGGCAATCCACTCCAGTATTCTTGCCTGGAGAATCCCACGGACAGAGAATCCTAGTAGGTTACAGTCCACAGGGTCGCAAAGAGTCAGACACGACTGAGCGACTTCACCTCAAAGTAACTGCAGAGCAATTCACATGTCCCAAGTTTCCTCAGGGGTTAACAACCACAATGATAAAGGATTCTGAGGTTTTTAAAACGCCAAATTTGAAACAAAGTTTTAACGTTTTTCCCCCAGCAGCATTTCTCAGAGCTTGTAGATGCCAAGGTACATTGTGCCATTTCAAGAGTGAGGGAGGTACTTTTCTGCATTCCCAAAGTTCTTTGACCATAGTACTCTTTCTTGCTGAGCACCCTATGGGATCAGCAGATGCCTTTACTCTAGTAAAAGGGTTAAGAGCAATAAAGTGAAAGTGAAGTCGCTCAGTCGTGTCGACTCTTTGCGACCCCATGGACTGTAGCCTATCAGGCTCTTCCGTCCATAGAATTTTCCAGGCAACAGTGCTGGAGTGGATTGCCATTTCCTTCTCCAGGGGATCTTCCTGACCCAGGAATCGAACCCAGGTCTCCTACATTGCAGGCAGAAGCTTTACTGTCTGAGCCACCAGGGAAGCCCCTAAGAGCAATAAAGGAGACCCTAACTCAATGGACTTCCCAGGTCGATTCGCAACCTGCCCCAGTAGCCCAAATGAACTGAGCCAATCTTGAGGATAATAGTGTGGGGTGGAGTTTGAGACACCCAGGATTATTCTGTGTGCCTCTTCTTGCCAAAAATTTTAAGTAGGCAACATCGGATTAAAACAAGCAGTAGCAATTACTCAGAGGTGTGTTAACCAGAGCCCTAGCTTTTACTTTTCATGGCATCCTTGGTCTTCCAATTAATAACTTCAGCAATCATTTGCTCCTTTCACCAGAAACTAGAGAGTGAAGGGCTATAAAGTCATTAATTTAGGATCAGCTAATTCAACCAGCTGTGGCAACTTTTTCAAGATTGGTTTGTAGCAAAACCAAGATCAGAACCTTGGCTTCTTGCCAGGACCCACTGCTCTTTGCTCTCCACCTTCAATCCTCTATGGCTCTAGAACTTCCTAACCAGGTTCCTTTCCACAATATGAGGATATCTGATGCAGCCAGAGTCTATAGGGTCAACAGTTCAATGTTTCCACTGCTCAGTAATTTCTATGTTCAACAGGATTTGAATCTGTACACTTAGGAGCATGATGTATTGATGCAATGAATACTGTAGGAAGTATTGCCAATTAGTGTTCCATAGAGACATGGCCAACTAGCTGGAGCTGAGTTAGCTATCTGGGTTTCTCTCTACATCCCTGAGTAAGAGAGAGAGGAGGGCTCATTTAATGAAGCCCTAACATCTAGCCAATGTTTCTAATGGCTTCCTGTCAGTCACTGACAGCAGAGGCCTCTTGGATTTTTTTTTCCTCCTTTGAAAAAATACCGAAGACTAAAGGTAAGATTTTCTAAAGCAGTAAGAGCTTTGATGGAGGTCTAACTTGAGCCACAGAAGGTACAGAGAAACAACAGTTACTTTGCAAAATGTTAAAAATGGCAAAAAGATATAAGAAAAGGATCCTCACAGGTCCCCAGGCTAAAAAGGCCAACCCCCAGGTGAGACCACATAAGAAGGTCAGGCCAGTTGTGCCTTTGAGGTCTTGTAGAATCATCTTCCGTCAGGTCTTCTTGCTTTGGGATTTCATGGAGTTCAGTTGAGCAAGAACAGTGCAGAACATGAAGAGATTCATGAAAAATATGAGGCAAAAATAAGCCACCACTGAGATGTAGAAGATAGGATCACCTTTAATCCAACAACTGGAAGAGACCAAGGAGAGAAGCCCATTGTGAAGTAGAGAAACATAAACTGCTACTTATTTTATTGGCGTATAGTTGATTTTCAATGTTGTATTAGTTTCCGCTGTACATCAAAGTGAATCAGTTATATATTCACTCTTTTTTAGATTCTTTTCCCATATAGGCCATTACAGCGTATTGAGTAGAGTTCCCTGTGCTACACAGTAGGTTCTTATTAGTTATTTATTTTATACATAGTAGTGTGTATATGTCAATACACACAATTTATCCCTCCCCCTCTTTCCCTCCTGGTAACCATAAGTTTGTTTTCTACATCTGTGACTCTGTTTGTTTTTAAACTGCTATTTTTTTATGAGATGCTGAAGATCACTGAGTCAGTTTCATTTCACATGAGAACACCTGTAAACCAACCCAACAGAGTTCACTCATGCTCGCTGGGGGCAGAGCTGAGACCAGAACTCCAGTCTCCTGAGCCTCAGTCCAGGGTTCTTCTCAGCCTCAATTTAGAAATCCTAGAGGACAGTTCTGCCTTACGCATGCAGAAACTTCTCAGTCCAGTTCCCTAGGAGGCTATTTTCTTCCTCAACAGCAGAAAATGAAATTATATATTTTCCCCCAATGTGGCTTACACCTGAGTTTTTATTTGCAGGATAGATTCTGCTTTGCATGATAAATATCATAGTGAAAGGACATAGGTAATGACTGGCTTTTCAGAATGTTATATCAAACAGTAATGAGATCATCAGAGGTAATGAAAATGCAACAAAAACAGGACAGCTCTAACTGTATTGCTTTCAAATATGATGTTTATTTTTGACCTCCCACCACAGCTAGAGATTTAAACTTCAAAAGGCAACTCTGGCCACTGGATTGATTAATGGCTCTACAGTTTCTATTAAAGAAGAAATATGTAGTAATTTATATGAACAGATACTTCATCTCATAATATGCCAGTTACTACAGATATTATCTCTGATTTTTTTTTAAATTTTTACTTTATTTTACTTTACAATACTGTATTGGTTTTGCCATACATTAACATGAATCCACCATGGGTGTACATGAGTTCCCAATCCTGATATCTCTAATTTTTGAACATAGACAAGCTTTACTAGTATAACTGTGTGTCAACTTAGCTGAGACTTCTTTTCCAGAACCAGGAAAATCCCCTGTGGTCATATTGTTCATGTTGGTATGGATACTTTCATATACAAGTGCCTTTTGTGTATTTGTGTGGGTGGGATGGAATTTGGGGTGTGGGATGCATTTAATTCTCCCAGTAGAATCTAATACTTAGGGTTCCCCAGGCTTGTGGTTGCCAATGGGGATGGGGATGGGAAAGAGATGGATTGGGAATTTGGGATTAGCAAATGCAAACTGTTACATATATGTGTAACTGAATCACTTTGCTGTATACCAGAAACTAACACAACACTATAAATCAACTAGACTGGATAAAATAGATTTAGATTTAATAAATATTGTTACTGCATTCCTGTGTGTGCTTATTTGCCAATCTGAAGTGCAATGAATTAGGCATTTATTGCAAAATGTCTGTAGCTTATAATAATAAAGATGTTCGACCTTGTGGTAAAGAAAAAAGAACTCAGAACTTAAGGTTCCCCAAATATCATCTTCAACCTTGAAAAAGGCTATAAAGTGAAGTGAAGTCGCTCAGTCATGTCCGACTCTTTGCGACCCCATGGACTGTAGCCTACCAGGTTCCTCCGTGCATGGGATTTTCCAGGCAAGAATACTGGAGTGGGTTGCCATTTCCTTCTCCAGATCTTCCTGACCCAGGGATTGAACGCAGGTCTCCCACATTATAGGCAGACGCTTTACCATCTGAGCCACCAGGGAAGGCTATAGAAAACTCTTTAAAAAAGGTAGCACTATATGTTTGCATAGAGAATCATCACCATGACATGTTAAGTACAAAACAGTGTATATCTACTATTTGGGTGATAAAGTGTGCAGGAGAATATCTACACAAATTTGATTGCTGGTAATAAGAGTTGCATAGAGGGATGAAAACTGGGGAGCTGGGCTTTGAGAGTGGACTTTACTTTTCATCCTCTACCCTTTTGTACATTTGAATTTTATAGCATTGCACATATACTATTTCTTCAAAATACAATTATTTTTTAAAAAGCTCTTAGAGTACTCTGCCTTTTCCCTCACCAATTCACATATGAAAGGGTTCTTTTCAGGGAGAGTGGAGTGAATTTTGTTCTGCTTTTGCTTTTGCTTTTGCTTTTGATCTTTGAAGAAGAATCACCATTAGACATCGAGGACCCTTTAGGTCTCAAAACAAGCAAGGAGGGAGGATGGAGGAGGAGATGAGAAGAAAGGGAAGAGAAAGGGGAGAGAAAGAAAGGATAACAAGGAATTATAATTAGAAGGCATCTGCTGGCAGTGGTAATACAATATTGACCCTCTGGAAACTGTCATCTCAATATGAAAGACAGAGAGGTCTGGGGGGCAAGACCTCATGCATTTGATTGCAGTCCAGCGGGAGAGGAAATCTATAGTGAAAAAGAACTTGAGAGGCTTCAATAAAGAGAATGAAGATAATGAAGAATGAATAAGTAAAAAGTGATTCGAAGTATAAAGTGAGGTTGTACAGCCTGAAGGACTGCATGGTAACTATCTACAGGCCTGTGAAAGAAGGTTCTGGAAAGGTAGAGCGATTTGAATGGCTATTCTCTGGTACTTGTGGGTGAGAGAACCAAAGAGCTGGGCTTGTATATCAAAAAGAGAAAAGAGAAAGTACAGCAACCGGACAATAAGGCCAAGCCAATTTACAAAGGAAAGTGGTGGAGTATTCTTTAGGAGACCTTTGTGACTGAAATACAGAAAAGGTTTCCAACCCACTTCAGTATTTCTTTATAGTGGCTCCTCCAACTCCTAAGTTCTGTGAGCTTTCTAATCATGACAGCTGCCGATGTCTATTATGTCGATTTCTTTTACTGTTTCCTTGCATTGTATCTACATCATTATCATACTCCCATTTCATAAATTTGAGAGCTCTTTACCAGCCAAAAAATTTTAAAAATAGGTAAAAGATAAACTAATTAATTAATAATCACTGCCAGATGCATATTACTTACAGTAATATGCATATGGAACAGGCCACATGCTGAGCACTTTATACACATGGCATCATTTTAATCTGCACCCAGCACTGAGCATAAACATTATTATGCCCATTTTTCAGAGGAGGAAATGGAAAAAAGAGGTAAAGTAAGTTGACCAAGGTCGTATGGAGTCCAGACGCCTCAGACACCTAACCATTATATCAGTGCGCCCATTACTTTGTTAGAGTAAAAAGGCTGAGGCTAATTTCCTCCCTGAAGCCAGTGTTTCAAGACCAAGGCCCAGGCCAGGAACACCTCACCATACCCTGATGGTCGCGACCACCACCATTGGAGAAGCAGAGATTCTGGTACTTACAATGGAGTTGTTGAGCTCAGAGTCCCATACAGATTCTTTTTCACAGTGAGTATGATTGCCACCATGATGGCTGGGATTCCTAGAGTGGGGAAGCAAGCCAAAGGCATCCCATTAGGAAGCAGGGGAGAGTTCCTGATCAATGATTGTGAGTGCTGGTACACTAAGGCACTGTTTAAATGAGCCACAGATGTGCGGGCATCAAAATACCATTGTTTGCAAAATGTTTGTGAATTCTTCCAAGTTAAACATTTCTAGGAGTTCTCCAATCTGCTAAACTAAACAGCATGCCAATGGCTCCAATACAACACCCACTGGTTAGTAAAAATAGCACAAGTGCCAAAAATCAACTTGGCAATGAAAGTATCTCGTTCATGGGAATGAAAGTTCACATCAAGCATTTCTGCTCAGATGATCAGCTGCCAATTTGTCTCCCTTACAATACTGCCCATTAGTTCTGGTCTCTTTTTGTCTAGGTCACCTTGAAGGAAGGGCATAGGCAATCAGCTGCAGCCTTCAGTGCTTTTCTGACAGGGGAGCTGCTTGCACACTCGTTACTAGTTTGACATTTTGACTAGATCGACCAGTTAACAACCAGTCAATTTAGCCTGAGTATAATAAAGCAATCAGTTCAGTCAAAGTGGTCAAACGTGATGTGAGTATAGACATGGGGTTTAAAAAATCCAATTACATTTACATTTGCAAAACTTAAATGATTTCTCTCTTTCTCACAATGTATTTCTCCTAAACAAGGAGCATTATACTGGCACACATTTTAGGGGTCTTGTAAGATACTTTCCAAAGCTGTTTCAAAGCCCAGAGTGTCAAGCATCTTGAGAAATCCTCCATTTCCACTGTCCTGTCCTGTGATGAACAGGACAGTCCCTTCTGGTCTGTATGTGGCTCACCTAGCACAGGGCCCAGCGTTATGTCGATGGAAAAAATACCACCCTGAAAAAAAATCCCACCCTGAAGGAAGGGATGGAGGGAGGCCTCTCGTTTAAGAAGAAATTTGTGGGACAGTCTCCAATCTGTGATTATACTTTGCTAATTGAGACCAAAAAAAAAAAGGTGTCTACTGGTTATTATAGGGCTTCGCCTGTGGCTCAGTTGGTAAAGAATCCGCCTGCAATGCAGGAGACCTGGGTTCGATCCATGGGTTGGGAAGATCCCCTGGAGAAGGGAAAGGCTACCCACTCCAGTATTCTGGCCTAGAGAATTCTATGGACTGCATAGTCCATGAGGTCGCAAAGAGTCAGACACGACTGAGCGACTTTCACTTCACTTCACTGGTTATTAAGAAATGTGGACAACTAAATCTACTGCCTTGGACAGGGATTTAAATAAAGGAATAAAACCTTTGAAACAGGCTGTTTTGGCATTAGGAAGATAGAACTTCAAACATAAACAGAGGCTAATATTTGTTTTCCTTACAGTTGACTGCATTTGTCTAATATCTAAATGCTCTGAGACTCCCTGTAGCGGGCCAGCTCTTCAGTGGTTCCCTGGCCAACCCGGCAGGGATCCAGAGGCCAAACAGACAGTGACCCCCGACGAATTCGAGAAGACAAGGCAGTCCTGTGAGGAGGCACTCTGAGGCCGTCTACTACTTGCCACCTCACACCTTCTGGAAGGCTGTCACGATGCAGTTTCTCATCACCTCCCCTGGTGCGGGGCTTTGCACCCTGCCCCCTCAGAACAGAGTTGCACAATAAAAGTACCAAGCCTTAGCCTTGCCTGTCTCCCCCTGCATCCCAGCAAGTGTGTGTGGGATGTGCAGATCAAACAGATGAGAAGCCAGCTCTAGGGAATACCAACATGGAAGGAACAGGCAAAGGAAGAAGGGTCAGGAGAGGAAGCCGAGAGTGAGTGATGCCCAGGGATTGAGTGCTATTTCCAGCCCCTGCACACTTAGCTACATGTGTGTTATCCACCTTCTGGATTATTCACGAAAGCTCTTCCACAACATTTTTCAGTCTTTCAGTTGACTCGAGGTGAGGGTTGCCAGGCATAAAGGGGAATATTGACTATTTTTGTCTTTGTACATCTGACGGTTCCAACGTATACTAGAACCATGTTTTAGATTGTGCTTTGTTTAATATTAGCCTGTCTCCATTCGCCACATTAACATGGGTAATAGCACTAACTGCGTATCCAAAGAAAGCACATACTACATTAATGAACTCACTAAAAGGATGAGTAGCTAATTGGGAAGCTATTGTCTTCACAAGGCAGCGGAAGGTAAAATCTATCTTTCCAGGTATCCTATGCATCCCACTTCACACACAGCTCCTATTTAGTTGTTGCTCAGTCATGTCCAACTCTTTGCAACCCTATGGACTGCAGCACACCAGGCTTCCCTGTCCTTCACCATCTCCCAGAGCTTGCTCAAACTCATGTCCATTGAGTCAGTGATGTCATTCAACCACCGCATCCTCTGTCGTCCCCTTCTCCCTCTGCCTTCAATCTTTCCCAGCATCAGGATCTTTTTCAGGGAGTCAGTTATTCACATCAGGTTGGCCAAAGTACTGGAGTTTCAGCTTCAGCATCAGTCCTTCCAATGAATATTCAGGACTGATTTCTTTTAGGATGGATTGGTTGGATCCCCTTGCAGTCCAAGGGACTCTCAAGAGTCTTCTCCAACACCACAGTTCAAAAGCATCAGTTCTTCAGTGTTCAGCTTTCTTTATGACCCTACTCTCACATCCATACATGACTACTGGAAAAACGATAGCTTTGACTCTACAGACCTTTGTTGGCAAAGTAATGACTCTGCTTTTCAATATGCTGTTGAGGTTGGTCATAACTTTTCTTCCAAGGAGCAAGCAACTTTTAATTTTCTGGCTGCAATCACCATCTGCAGTGATTTTGGAGCACAAGAAAATAAAGTCTGTCACTGTTTCCATTGTTTCCCCACCTATTTGCCATGAAGTGATGGGACCAGATACCATGATCTTAATTTTCTGAATGTTGTGTTTTAAGCCAGCTTTTCACTTTCTTCTTTCACCTTCATCAAGAGGTTCTTTAATCTTGTTTGCTTTCTGCCATAAGGGTGGTGTCATCTGCATATCTAAGATTACGGCTATTTTCCCCAGCAATCTTTTATTTTTAAATCATCAAGCCACTGTATTTTATTTATTGTGCTGCTTTTTAACAGTCTATTCCACTATATTCAGTCATGCTTCTGCTATAGAAGCATATAATTTGCAAATCTATGGAAGCATATAAGAGGCAATAAGTAAACAAAGAAAATCTCACTTGCTTAAAAAGAATGGAGTCTCTAGATTAAAGTGATCAGCAATGAAAAGATAAATAATGAAAAAATCATAACATTAGATATATTCTTGCCGAATTACTGAAGTCCAAATGTTATCAAAAAAGCAAAGAACCTCATAAATTCCCAGCAGAACAGATAAAACAGAAGGAAAAGTTAAAAAAAAAATTAACCACCCAGGAAAATAATAATATTCATGTAAATAGCAGAGAAAGTATACGTTGGAACCATCAGATGTACAATAGCAGAGAAAGCAATGGCACCCCACTCCAGTACTCTCGCCTGGAAAATCCCATGGACAGAGGAGCCTGGTAGGCTGCAGTCCATGGGGTCGCTAAGAGTCAAACAAGACTGAGCTACTTCACTTTCACTTTTCCCTTTCATGCATTGGAGAAGGAAATGGCAACCCACTCCAGTNGACTCTGGGAGTTGGTGATGGACAAGGAGGCCTGGCGTGCTGCGTTTCATGGGGTTACAAAGAGTTGGACACGACTGAGTGACTGAACTGAACTGAACTGAAGTACAAAGATATTAATCTGTAAAGCAATTATCTTTCAATTAAAAAATAAGTAAATTTTAGAAAAAGATAATAGAACACCATAGATCTCTGGATGCCAATATAAGCTCTGCATTTCTAAGAAAGAATAATTTCCATCAGCAGTCTTGATTCCATTTTGTGGTTCACCCAGTCCAGCATTTTGCATGATATACTCTGCATATAAGTTAAATAAGCAGGGTGACAATATACAGCCTTGACGTGCTCCTTTCCCGATTTGGAAACAGTCTGTTGTTCCATGTCCAGTTCTAACTGTTGCTTCTTGACCTGTATACAGATTTCTCGGGAGGTAGGTAAGGTGGTCTGATATTCCCATCTCTTTCAGAATTTTCCACAGTTTATTGTGATCCACACAGTCAAAGGCTTTGGCATAGTCAACGAAGCAGAAGTAGATGTTTTTTCTGGAATTCTCTTGCTTTTTCTATGATCCAACAGATGTTGGCAATTTGATATCTGGTTCCTCTGCCTTTTCTAAATCTTGCTTGAACATCTGGAAGTTCTTGGTTCACATATTGTTGAAGCCTGGCTTGGAAAATTTTGAGCATTATTTTGCTAGCATGTGAGGTGAGTACAATTGTGAGGTGGTTTGAGCATTCTTTGGCATTGCTTTTCTTTGGGAATGAAATGAAAACTGACCTTTTCCAGTCTTGTGGCCACTGCTGTGTTTTCCAAATTAGCTGGCATATTTAGTGAAGCACTTTCACAGCATCATCATTTAGGATTTGAAATAGCTCAACTGGAATTCCATCACCTCCACTAGCTTTGTTCATAGTGATGCTTCCTAAGGCCCACTTGACTTTGCATTCCAGGATGTCTGGCTCTAGGTGAGTGATCACACCATCGTGATAATCTGAGTCATTAAGATCTTTTCTGTATAGTTCTTCTGTGTATTCTTGCCACCTCTTCTTAATATCTTCTGCTTCTGTTAGGTCTATACCATTGCTGTCCTTTATTGAGTGCATCTTTGCATGAAACGTACCCTTGGTATCTCTAATTTTCTTGAAGAGAGATCTAGTCTTTCCCATTCTATTGTTTTCCTCTACTTCTTTGCATTGTTCACTTAGGAAGGCTTTCTTATCTCTCCTTGCTATTCTCTGAAACTCTGCATTCAGAGGGGTATATCTTTCCTTTTCTCTTTTGCCTTTCTCTTCTCTTCTTTTCTCAGCTATTTGTGGGCCTCCTCAGACAGTCGTTTTGGTTTTTTGCACTAGCCATTTTTCCCTTTTGCCTTTTTCCATCTCCTATGGATCCAACACATTTTGTGAACGCTAAATCTTGTTTGAATAGGCAAGGGGTGGGGAATAGCTGAGCTGTTCATGTCACTTAGAATTACAGGAAAGCAACCAATGAGAACTATTCACGCTAAGTTCCTTCCTGGTTTCTTCTCTAGGGCAGCAGAATGGTGACAGTTATAAGATGTGGTGTGAAATGGAGTATGTCTGAACCAGCACCCTCTCATATCTTTCAGGTGTTTTCCCTGGCCCTTAGACAACCTAACTACATCCTAGAGGTCAACGTCCAAACTATGGAGATAGACTCCCTGGTTCACACCCTAGTTCTGCCACTTACTAGCTGTGCAAATTCTGGCAAATTCCATAATCTCTTTGTGCCTCAGCATCCTCATCTATTAAGTGGGAATAATGATGAAACCTTTCCCATAGAGATATTGTGAAGATTAAAGGTTGTTGCTGTTGTTTAGTTGCTCAGTCATGTCTGAATCTTTGCAACCCCATGTGCTGTAGACTGCCAGGCTCCACTGTCCATGGGATTTTCCAGGCAAGAATACTTGAGAATGTTACCATGTCCTTCCCCGGGAGATCTTCCCCAAGCAGGGGTCAAACATCTCCTGCATTGGCAGGTGGATTCTTTGCCACTGGGCCACCAAGGAAGCCCTGAAGATTCAAGCTGAGATTAAATGAGACGCTTTGAACCATGTTGGGCACATGGAACACTACCTCAGTGTTGGCTATTGTATCCATGTGTATTTGTTGGGATTGTAACTTGAGAAAGAGTAGGATAAAAGCTGACAGGTTCACTACTATAGATCTAGCATTTAGCACAGCACAGCAGCAGCTGCTCAGTAAATACATGTGAACCAGTGTCTCGCCATAGAGGTCCAAAGCTTGATTTACAGAGCAATACAGACAGAAAAAGAAATGCCCACCCCAAAACTAGTGAGGCAATGCTTAATTCCTTGCCTATGATAATAGCAGAAGTTTGGTCCCTAATACTTGTATAATAGAATTAGACAGACACAGGCTTGAAACAAAGACACCAAGGACAATGGCAGATATACTTACCCCAACCAACCAGACAAAATTTAAAGATATAATTGGAAATGTATATGTTGAAGACTTTGACTAGAGCAAAATACATGTATACTGCCTCCAGGCCCATCCAAGTCAAAGACACAAGCAGAAAATAATGAAGTGCCACAGCAGCTGTGATACAAAGGCCCACTTTCTGAAATGATGATGACCAGGAATTGACTAGAAATACCAGGTTTAGCATCAGTCGTGCTGTGTACAAGTTGATCAGGATTTTGGAAGGATGATCTTTTTGAAGTTTGTTAAAGAAAGAGTCGCAATGTGAGGCAGGGTCTCTGCTTTTGATCAAGCATGGCGATGCTTGGTATGTATAATAATTAAAAGAATAAAAGAACTGTCTATTAAAATTATTCATATTACCTTACAGGTACTATGTAAATACATGTACAAAGTTTTTAGTCTCCCACCATCTTTCCAGGTAGAATCAAAATATTCCAAGTAAGGTGACCTTTAGTAATAGGAATAATAATAGCTTCTCTTAGCTAAGCAGTCTCCTTTTTTGAAGAAAAGGAAGGAAAGACTTTCTTGGATACTACAATTCCACCATTACTCCTTCAACTGACTCAAGGCTAAATCTACACATGATCAAGTAGCAGGATGACTACAAGAACCATTTCACATAGTTACTTGGGTATTTCAAAGATCCAGACACTTGACTTCATGGAATTTTTCAAGAATTTTCAATTTTCATTTGAAAAGAATTTTCAAGTCTTTTGCCTATTTTTAATGTATTGTCTTTCTTTTGCTTTTTGCTTTGTAGTTTTTAATATATTCTGCATACAAGTCCTTTGTCAGATATATGTGTAGTGAATATCTTCTCTTAATCTGTGGCTTGCATTTTCACTATTTTCATAGCATCTTTTGATGAAAAAATGCTCTTAATTTTAATGAAGTCCAATTGATTAACTTTTTCTTTAATACTTAGTGTTTTTGTACCCTGTTGGAGAAATCTTTTCCTATCTCAAACCTATTGTTGTTTTAAAAATTCAATTACAATCTTTTTTTCAGAGGAGCCTTGATTTTTTTTTTTTAACCTGGCAACTTCATAATCTAAAGGATCTGACCTCTGCCTATTGTGATGAATAAGAACATTTTTGTTAAATTAACATGAAATTAACAAGGTTACAATGCCAAGAGCATCCATCAAACCAAATTAAACTTAGAGTAAAACTCTACCAACTTACTGAAAAGCTAGGTATGTCACTATTGCAGCTCCCAGGAAAATGGAGGAGACTCCACATCCGATATACATTATAATCACTAATATCCATTCATTCACTGCATCTACTGCAGACCTGGATAAATCCTAGGGAATGCAATGTGTTGTATTTTATACGTTTAGCTAGGCAAGTTTATTGTAAAAAGTTTCCAGTGCTCACTAACAGTAGGTTCCCAGGATGTACAGCATCTCTGTTAAAGCTCACATAAAACCAGAGTATGTAGATGGATATACAGTAAGACTAGACTGTATATTGTTCACTGATTATGCCTAGTGCAACTTACTGTGTATGGGGCATGGAGAGCCATCAACAGCACTGGAAGAACATTTAGTCCTTGGTTTTATTGTCATTAACATGTTCCACGCTTCAAATATAACCAAACTAATAGATGTGAATTTGAGATACACTGTGAATTATTATCTGAACTGAGCGTTCCAAAACATTGCATAGAACATTAAAAAAAAAATGTTCCTTTCCCTTAGACCTTCAATAATTTTCATAAAATTAAAAGACAAAGTGGACCTTAGAGATCACATAAACCAGTAATTTCTTAACCTGAGAACTATAAAAGACTTGAAATGGTGTGCAAATTACTTGAATATATTTGTGCATCATTCTGGGAAGATGGTCCATACTTGTCATCAGATGGCAATGGAGCTTCGTGACTCCTAAAAGGTTGACAAATGCTGGTCTACTCTGGTAGTTCTCAACTGGACACAGTTTTACCCCTCCCCTGGGTCATGTGGCAATGTCTGGAGACATTTTTGGTTGTCACACCTGAAGAAGGTTCTACTGGCATCTGGTGGGTAGAAACCAGGAATGCTGCTAAATAACCTTGAATGCACAAAACAGCACCCACAACAAAGAAATATTTGGCCCAAAATAGCAATAGCGCTAAGGTTAAGACATCCTAATCTATCCCAATCTTTCACATTCCAGAAGACAAATTTAAGATCCAAACAAGTAAAATAACTGAACCGTGGTCTTTTGACTCATGCTGTAATGTTCTAACCAACTTGCAGGAGGGTAAACAAAATTCTTACAGTTCAATAAGTATCAATGGGTTTACCTCTTATTTGTTGAATACACATGGTAAAAAAAAAGAAAGAAAGAAAAAAAAACCTATAAAACAGACTTTCAGCCCTCAGGGAGTTTACCATTAGTAGAAGAAACAACTCATACACAACATATTCATATACCAGTATATAATATATACAGTACAGTAACTTAGGAGAGCTAAGAAAGTATTCAAGGGTGGGTAAAGAAGAAGGAAATGCATTTGAGAGCCATTTTGAAGGAAAATTCATCAAGTCCTGATGTTAGGGAGGACCATAGGAAATGAAGGAGAGAAGGATTAACAGTTACTCCAAGGCTCTAAGCCTGGATATGCAAGCTGATCAGAAAACTCTTGCTTGGTTAACTATAGCAAGTATTAAAAATAAATATTCCTTTCTTACACTGCAATTTGGCAATAACTATTAAAATTTAATATTCTAATTGGAAGCAATTCTACTTCCATCAATTTATTCTATAGAAATACACCAGTATTCAGTTCAGTTCAGTCGCTCAGTCATGGTTGACCCCATGAATTGCAGCATGCCAGGCCTCCCTGTCCATCACCAACTCCCAGAGTTCACTCAGACTCACGTCCATCTAGTCAGTGATGCCATCCAGCCATCTCATCCTCGGTCGTCCCCTTCTCCTCCTGCCCCCAATCCCTCCCAGCATCAGAGTCTTTTCCAATGAGTCAACTCTTCGCATGAGGTGGCCAAAGTACTGGAGTTTCAGCT
>SJYT01013441.1:330851-359601 GCA_006410635.1 Cephalophus harveyi | reverse complement strand
TCTCCTCCTGCCCCCAATCCCTCCCAGCATCAGAGTCTTTTCCAATGAGTCAACTCTTCGCATGAGGTGGCCAAAGTACTGGAGTTTCAGCTTTAGCATCAGTCCTTCCAAAGAACACCCAGGACTGATCTCCTTCAGAATGGACTGGTTGGATCTCCTTGCAGTCCAAGGGACTCTCAAGAGTCTTCTCCAACACCACAGTTCAAAAGCATCAATTCTTCAGCACTCAGCTTTCTTCACAGTCCAACTCTCACATCCATACGTGACCACTGGAAAAACCATAGTCTTGACTAGATGGACCTTTGTTAGCAAAATAATGTCTCTGCTTTTCAATATGCTATCTAGGTTGGCCATAACTTTTCTTCCAAGGAGTAAGCGTCTTTTCATTTCATGGCTGCAATCACCATACGCAGTGATTTTGGAGCCCCCAAAAATAAAGTCTTCCACTGTTTCCCCATCTATTTCCCGTGAAGTGATGGGACCAGATGCCATGATCTTCGTTTTCTGAATGTTGAACTTTAAGCCAACTTTTTCACTCTCCTCTTTCACTTTCATCAAGAGGCTTTTTAGTTCCTCTTCACTTTCTGCCATAAGGGTGGTGTCATTTAATAAATAAAAATGTGTACTATAGCATTATTCATAATGGAGAAAAACAGTAACAACTCAAATGCTTACTGTAGCAGATTGGTTAAATTCCACTGTGTTAAATTCACACAGTGGAATACCATAAAAATATTTTTAAAAATTTAAGTAGATAGACATATGTTTGCCTGAAAGGTGTCCAATATATATTGTTAAGTGAAAAGCAAGTGGTAAAAAAAGTATGTATAATTTGATCCCATTTTTTAAAAACCAAAAGATATATTAATATACATATATAGGGAAAGAATCTGAAAGAACATACATAAAGGTGTTAATGTGATTTCTTTGGAGAGGGATTATAGGAACCTTTTCTGTAAAGTTTGAATTTTGAGAAATCAGCATTAATTTTACAAAGAAAAAAAATTCATTTCAATTTGCTTTACTTTGAATGAACAAGGTGGGGGGCTTTTTTCCATTTGCATGCCACTTTTCCATAACTTAGTTCATACATACATTCCTAGTCTGTAATCTAATAAAAGTTGTCAAGACTCTATTTAGGAGTGATTAAGAGGCAACCAGGCTTCCCTGGTGGCTCTGACGGTAAGGAATCTGCCTGCAATGCAGGAGACCTGGGTTTGATCCCTGGTTTGGGAAGATCCCCTGGAGAAGAGAATGGCTACCCACTCTGGTATTGTTGCCTGGAGAATTCCATGGACAGAGGAGCTTGGTGGGCTACAGTCCATAGGGTTTCAAAGAATCCAACATGACTGAGCAACTAACACTTCACACACTGAGACAACTCACCATTAAGACTCCGAAATGGGTAAGGTGATCGATCACATTGACAGATTGTGTAACTTACATTTGCTTCCTTCACATTATAGCCTGATGAGTTCCATCCACCTTGCCCATCTGCAAGTGACAGAAGGGAATTTCAAAGCAATTTTGCTTTTCTCAGAAATGTTTGACTTTTCATTATGTGTACCTTTCCAATGTGTGCTATGATTAGTATTGTTTGTTAAGACAGCAGGATAGCAGTATAATTGAACACTGAAATTAAATTAATCCTAATAGGCAGAACTGACTTGTGGAGGACTTGATAAATGGCATAACTTCTTTGGTTCTCACTTCTCCTGTTCTTCTACAGATTAGGACAGACTTTCATGATTAAGAACAGTCCTGCCACTATGTTGGAGTGACAGAGTAAGGACTGTTTTTTTCATGTAACACAAAGAGGAAACAGATTTAGAACTTTTTGAAGCATTTGAGCTATGGAATACAGGCTGATGTGTGGGGTTCCTCAATGGGACTGGAATAAACATTTGAAACAACCAGCTCAACCTAGAATTCAAATGGTCTCAAGTGTTTTGCATTCAAGTCAAATTATGGTCTAGAACTCCTTAGGCCAATTAAAGCCTCTGGTCTACTTGACACCTGCCTAGTTTCTTACTCCTGAGCACATTCAGGCTTCTAGAACTAACCCACATACCTTTAGAACCTGTAGCTCTTGGGTTGCTGCTTAGTCGCTTCAGTCGTGTCCGACTCTGTGCAACCCCATAGACGGCAGCCCACCAGGCTCCCCTGTCCCTGGGATTCTCCAGGCAAGAACACTGGAGTGGGTTGCCATTTCCTTCTCCAGTACATGAAAGTGAAAAGTGAAAGTGAAGTCGCTCTGTCGTGTCCGACTCTGTGCAACCCCATGGACTGTAGCCCACCAGGCTCCTCCGTCCATGGGATTTTCCAGGCAAGAGTACTGGAGTGGGGTGCCATTGCCTTCTCCTGATCTTGGGTACTAGATGACATGTAGAGTCAAACCTCTAGAGTAGTACTAGATTACAGGGGTTCTCCTTAGGGCAGGCAGTAAAGTGTGGTTAAAATTTGTCCATCCAGGATAACACTAAGAGATTCCAGAAGTTCTATATCCATTGACAGAGGGTGGGTGCAAAAAATGACCTGGAAGGAGCCCATGAATGGATATTACTGAACACACAGATCAGCTTATTGAGGCTGTGGGGGACAAAGCTTATCATTTTGCAGAAATCTTACCCTGAACGACTTGAAGGGGACCAGGAAAGGACAGTGATATCTCTGTTGTAAGAAAATAGTATTCCTTTCCTCCACTGCAGAATTTCAACGATACTAAAAAAGGAAACATCCCAGACAGAGCTTCTACAGGTGGAAGGACTCCTCCCAGAGACACTCCTGGCATTCCAGGAGCAATTGCTTCTGTGCGGGAATTTTCTGAGATTGGGCTACCTCCCTACAGATTCCAGTGGCAATGGCAAGCTTAAGAGGAACCCATTCAGCAATCCCTTTCCATCACCCCTTCTCTCTCCTTTTAAAATTTTTATCAGAGTATAGTTGATTCACAATGTGTTAGTTTCAGATGTGCAGCAAAGTGAATCAGACATACATATACATATATCCACTCTTTTTTAGATTCTTTCCCCATATAGGCCATTACAGAGTATTGAGTAGAGTTCCCTGCACTATACAGTAGGTCTTTATTAGTTAACTATTTTATACATAGTAGTGTGTATATGCCAATCCCAAACTCCCAATGTATCCAGCTTACCCCCTGGTAACCCTGTTTGTTTTCTACATCTGGGACTCTATTTCTGTTTTGTAGGTAAGTTCATTTGTAGCCCTTTTTTTTAGATTTCACATATGAGTGATATCAGGGGATATTTCTTTCTCTGTCTGACTTACTTCACACGTTTAGCACTTCTCTAAGTCCATCTATGCTGCTGCAAATGGCATTATTTCCATGACTCCCTCTCTTATGGTCTCCAAAGACTCATACTCAATCAGGTAGGAAGGGTCCTTAGAGACCAACCAGAATGTCTTATCCCCTCCATGAAAAGATAAAAAGATTGACGCACCTAGAGAGTAAACCAGAGTAGGAAATGGCAACCCACTCCAGTGTTCTTGCCTGGAGAATCCCAGGGATGGGGGAGCCTGGTGGGCTGCCATCCATGGGGTCGCACAGAGTCGGACACTACTGAAGCGACTTAGCAGCAGCAGAGAGTAAATGGACCACTCAAGGTCACACAGTCAATATAGAAGAGAAGAGGGAAAACAGAGGAGATAGAAGACCTGGCAGATCTCATGGGAAAGCTCAGATAAAGAGCCAGATCTTCATTCCTCAGCTTTCTTCAAATAGCTCAAGGCTGCTCTGTACTGCTGTCTTCCAACTTTCTTTCTTCCAGTTTGCTGAGTTATGTGCTTTCTTTCTAATCTCCCAAATAAGTCTTTTTTGCAAAAATAAAGGTTTAAAAATGAAACTCCCATGCTTTAATTAGATATGAAGCATATTCATATCTTGGTCATTCGGAGTTCCTTGTAGGGTCTGTTAAGACAGTAGCTTCAGTACAGTTTGCTCCCACGTAACTCCCAAATAGCAACATGGTCAGGGACAAAGTCTCATTGAGAGTGAAAGCCAAAGCTTGCTATGAAAATTACTTATTGTAAATCCCAAAGTCCCAAAAGGCACAGCGAACTCGATCATAATTCTAGAAAAAAGAAAAATCAGAGGCAAATAGCTTTCCTTGCGACTGTCACCAAATAATGACAATTACACACAAGTCTTTTCTTCTTGATATTTTCTCAGAGTAGACACACACACACACCATTTGTAAGCCAGTTTTAAAATAAACTCCAAGTATCTTGAGGTTTACAAGTGAGTAACAAAACAATATGTTAGTGCCACATAGTGATTGGTATGTATCCTTTAATATCTTTGGTAAAGTGAGAATTTGCCATGTCTTCCTGGTACAAGGCCCAGGAGGAGGATTGGAGTGGCTCTGATGTGCAGTAGGTGCTTCTTGTGAAATTCTGGAATTGGGGGCTCATAGCTGAGATCAAGCCTTATGGATACAATATTCAGATGCCTCAGGCTTCCCTGGTGACTCAGGGGTAAAGAATATGCCTGCCAGTGTGACACAGGTTTGATCCCTGATCCAGGAAGATTCCACGTGCTGTGGAGCAACTAAGCCAATGAGCCAGAACTACTGAGCCTACGCTCTAGAGTCCAAGAGCCAAAACCACTAAGCCCACATAGACCCTGTGCTCCACAGCAGAAGCCACTGCAGTGAGAAGCCCAAGCACCGCCACCAGATAGCGGCCCCCGCGCACCACAACTAAAGAAAAGCCCACACCGCAACAAAGACCCAGCAGAGCCAAAAATAAAATAAATAAATTTTAAAGTAAAAAAGATTAATCCGCCTCCTCATCAGGTCTAGTGAGCATTCCTGAAGCCTCACCAGCTCTTGCAATCTCCAAGGAGCTGGATGGCAATTAGAAATTGGTTATTGGGGATGCCTGGAGAGCTGTGGCTGCAGCCAGAATTAAGAGATCTTACCTGTTAAATATATTTCATTTGGTATCTTTTAAAAAGAACTCCTTCTCCCGCTCTTCCTTTTTTCCTTCTAGAATTAAGACCTGTGAAAAATATGCTGTACCATATGGTCTTTTAGATTGGCAATGAAGGAAGCTATTATGACTCCACACTGGACATAGATTAACATCAAAGAATGGAGTAGTAGTTCATTCTTATATCATGGCTAAATTTGAGCATTTAGTAATATATACCTTATGTTACGCCATATGACTATGGTTTTAATTCTTTGGTGATAATTAATACATATTTTAATGCTCTTCATGGAAATTCAAAGGATAAAAATGTTTCACTATGTTGCATTAACTTGCCTTTCTCAAAAATAAATGGAATCAAATATCATTTAGAGTGATGAGAAAACCAAAAGATCCACTTGCCCCCAGTCACTTCCCTGCCAATCTGTCACAGCACTGGAAACCTGCTGCTACTTATCCCTTTGGACTAAGGTGTTATTTCTAAAGTCCCCAATTACAATACCTCTGCTACCTGGAAGGGAACAATTTTCGTTATATCTTGGAATCACATCTGTTAAGTAGCCAATTATTTTTAACAGGAGAATCAGGGAAGGGCTCTGAGGCCTTATATTTTGAGATGAAAATGGATATGTTACCCAGTTTCCTTGAACATGCCGCAGAGTAATAACCACTGGGTCTGCCAAGTTTTGAATGGATATATCAGAAACGCTGGCACTCACGACATACGTGGTTAATGCTTTTGTGATGTTTTTGGTCTGCAGATGAAACATACAAGGAAGAGGAGTTCAGGTCCTACCTTTCTAATTTCTGGCATGTTAATCATCAGTCTAGAATTCTGAAGTACTGCACGCATTAGGTACAGACATGTGGAAAATAAAATCACAAGCTAAGAGGGAAGTTTCAGAGATAATTTAGCTCATCTCCTGTCTTCACATCAGGTCTAAATTATACACAGCTGGACCAATTTCCAGCCATATACCCAAATATCTATCCTATGAGCACTGGTTTTGCACCTGCAACAAAGATCAGCTATTGCCTGCTAGTGAATTCCAGACTCTGATATGACGCTGCTGCTGCTAAGTCGCTTCAGTCATATCTGACTCTGTGCGACCCCATAGATGGCAGCCCACGAGGCTCCCCCTTCCCTGGGATTCTCCAGGCAAGAACACTGGAGTGGGTTGACATGACGCAGTTTATCCCAATTCTAACCCTCACCCATCCTTACTTTCTTTGAGAGAGCCTCTCCTTATTGGAGCTTTTGAACTGTGTTGTTGGAGAAGACTCTTGAGAGTCCCTTGGACTGCAAGGAGATCCAACCAGTCCATTCTGAAGGAGATCAGCCCTGGGATTTCTTTGAAAGGAATGATGCTAAAGCTGAAACTCCAATACTTTGGCCACCTCATGGGAAGAGTTGACTCATTGGAAAAGACTCTGATGCTGGGAGGGTTGAGGGCAGGAGGAGAAGGGGACGACAGAGGATGAGATGGCTGGATGGCATCACTGACTAGATGGACATGAGTTTGAGTGAACTCTGGGAGTTGGTGATGGACAGGGAGGCCTGGCATGCTGCAATTCATGGGGTCGCAGAGTCGAACACGACTGAGCAACTGAACTGAACTGAACTCCTTATAAGGAACATCAGCTCATCATGGGTTAGTTACAACCTCTTCCTGTTGCATCCTCATTGGCAATGGAAGCTGGTTGATTATCATCCAGCTTGGAATAGTGTCCTCCTAGGACACCATGACCTCTTGAACATAGGCACTGTGTGTCCTGGTGTCCCCCGCATGGTCTAGCACACAACAGGGATTTTATCTTGTACCTGCGGTGAGCCAGTTACTTTGTTAAGGGTGTTTCACGTGCATTATCTTCAGTTCTCACTGCAACAATGTAGACATTTTTCAGGTATACTGGGGCTTGGGAAGGCTCAAAAGCTTGGACAAAGTCACACAGTTGGTGAATGATAGAGCAGGGATGCGTCATAAACATTGGTCTAAAGGAAATGGAGCCGTTGAGATGCAGAGCTTGCTCATGCAGAGACATCGAGATGGGCCTTCGCCCATGTGCCACAGGCCAAGGCTCTAGCAGGCCAGGCAGCTGGGAAGGAGCTGCTTCTGGGGCTCACCTGAAGAGAGGAGAGGTGAGGCGGGCACAGGACAGGCTAGAGAAGAAGCAAAGCCTCTGAGGACTTGCCAAGAAAGCCTAGACGTGGGGCACCCTGATGATGTCTCATGAAGAACCTGCTGGGCCACTCTTAGAAGATGCCAAGCCCTCAAATTTCCTCAAATTTTCCAAAATCACTGCAGATGGTGACTACAGCCATGAAATTAAAAGACGCTTGTTTCTTGGAAGAAAAAGCTATGACAAACCTCAACAGTGTATAAAGGTCCATGTAGTCAAAGCTATGGTTTTTCCAGTAGTCATGTATGGATGTGAGAGTTGGACCATAAAGAAGGCTGAGCACCGAAGAATTGATGCTTTTGAATTGTGGTACTGGAGAAGACTCTTGAGAGTCCCTTGGACTGCAAGGAGATCCAACCAGTCAATCCTAAAGGAAATCAACCCTGAATATTCATTGGAAGGACTGATGCTGAAACTGAAGCTTCAATACTTTGGCCACCCGACGTGAAGACCTGATTCATTAGAAAAGACCCTGATGCTGGGAAAGATTGAGGGCAGGAGGAGAAGGGGATGACAGAGGATGAGATAGTTGGATGGCATCACCGACCTAATGGACATGAGTTTGGGCAAGCTTCGGGTGATGGTGAAGGACAGGGAAGCCTGGTGTGCAGCAATCCATGGGATTGCAAAGAGTCTGACATGACTGAGAAACTGAACAAATAATTTCTGAGCCCTTCGGCCACTGAGAAATGAGGAATTATGAACACAGCCTGGGGCTCCCTGAGGAAACTACTCACTTTCTGTTCGTGATCAGCTCTGCTCAAGCAAAGCCAGCCTGGTGGGTCAGTGCTTCCCTTCCCAGAGGAATCCCCCTGGGCAGTTCTTATGTAGAGGAGGGTTTGCAGCAAGATCCAGAGGAAAGGGTCCTGGCCGATGGTCAAAAAACAAACAAACAAACAAAAAGTCCTATCCCAGGCCCTCTTGTTTCTTGCAAGTACCTTCCCCTTTCTGGGACACTGGTAACATGAGGGAAGGTGGACCAAATACCTAACATCCCTCCCAACTTAGTCTCAGAGACGTGGTTTTCTGTAGTGAGAAGGCCAAAGGGGGAGAAACACATAGTGACTTGGGACTGAATTAACCTACTTTTTGGCTTTATTTCCTTGACCTACAAAGTGGCAGCCATTCAGGGAAAGGAACTAAACCCTTGCTCACTCTTCTGCCCTCTAGTTCTAGGCTCTGGTTGGACCGATTTCCACTTTTGAAGCTTTACAGAAGTGGTTTCCTCTGCCTGAAACATCCCTCCCTCCTTCTCCTCATCCTTTTAAATCTTCTAGCTGGTACTCGACTTCCATCTCAGCTGACACCTCTCCTACAGAGGCCTTTCCTGAGTTCCCAGACAGCTGGGGTGCTGGGGCTCTGTGCTTCCAGAGCCCCTGGGCCATATTGTACTTGCCTTGGGCTCTGGCGCTCTCCCCAAGAGCCACCGCTAGTGGAGGGGTAGAAGAGGAGACACATGTTTTCCAAGAGTGGTGTCTTATTAACAATATGGGGCTTCCCTGGTGACTCAGACAGTAAATATTCAGCCTGCAATGCAGGAGACCCAGGTTTGATCCCTGGGTTGGGAAGATCCCCTGGAGAAGGAAATGGCAACCCACTCCAGTATTCTTGCCTGGAGAATTCCATGGACAGAGGAGACTGGTGGGCTACAGTCCATGGGGTCTCAAAAAGTTGGACACGACTGAGTGACTAACACTTTCACTTAAGGTAATATGTTGTAATGACAGTTAAGGTTTTGACCAAAGATGTTAGAAGAAGTAGTGTGAAAGCAGAGCTGTGACACTTGGAACTTGCGCGGGGGAGGGTTTGTAGTTAAACTGTGGCATTTCTTGTATGTGCTTACTCCCCCAAAACGAGTGGCTCAGGTCCCAGCCTCCGGTCACCCCTTTGCATGTGAGAACCCTCCCCCATACAGCACCACACAATACACATAGTAGGAATTTAATAAATATTTGTTAGTTGAATAAATAACTGGGTGAATAAATGAATAAATTGTGTCACCTCCAGCAGGTCCCTTCCCCTCTCTGGGTCTCCATATCCTCATTGGTAAAATGAGGAGATGGGACAAAATGAATTATAAGGACCCTTCCGGTTCTGAAATTGATGGTAGGTTACTTCTAATCCTTCTTCATCTGCCACTATGACGTCTGAAGGCTAATTTTGGCAAAGATCTTTAATCTTTTTCAGAAGAAGGTGTTAGTGAATAAAAATGACTTATTAGGTGTGAAATTTATGCTAAACAGGTTTATCTTTTATTTTACAAAACAAGCACACCTCTCTGAAGAAAAGAGAGAAGCTAAGACCAAATAATGGCATCTAAGGTGACAGAAATTACAAGCTTACCAAAAGGGTCTGAGTGCTATGAATCACATTCTTAATTTTTATTATAATTATTTGTTCATTAACTGGCTTGTCCTGGGTCCAGCTATTTTTCTCCATTAAAAATGCCTAATAAATCTATTAGGAGAAGGCGATGGCATCCCACTCCAGTACTCTTGCCTGGCATATCCCATGGACAGAGGAGCCTGGTAGGCTGCAGTCCGTGGGGTCATGAAGAGTTGGACATGACTGAGCGACTTCCCTTTCACTTTTCACTTTCATGCATTGGAGAAGGAAATGGCAACCCACTCCAGTGTTCTTGCCTGGAGAATCCCAGGGACAGGGGAGCCTGGTGGGCTGCCATCTATGGGGTCACGCAGGGTCGGACACGACTGAATTGACTTAGCAGCAGCAATAAATATATAGCTAGTGAAAGCATGTCGAGTACATAGCCCTGTGCTAGGTGCTATGAAAATAAAACATGTCTGAGTGATGACACATGCCACAACCTCCTTGGGAATACCAATCTAGAAACTAGGCAGAAGTGTAACACAAGAACACAAGCAGAGGGTAAGGAAGAGAGCAGAGGTTCATGAACTTTAGGCAAACTTCTTGGGTGGAATTTGAGCTAAGCCCATAGGAACAAATAGAATTTATACAGAGAAGGGCACAATTACAGAATTCCAGGAGAACAGCATCCTGGAGATATAGCTGGAGATAATGTTATAATGAATTGATATGCAGTATGTTTAAGCTGGCTCAGTACAACTGCCTCCAAATAACTGTGGAAATTTAACCATTAGAAATTCATTTGTTTGGACAGTCTCTTTAAAAAATGTGCACACCCAGGCACTAATGCATGAACCTCATAAATACTTGAACTTTGGAGTCAGACATCCTGGATTTGATTCCTAGCTATGCCACTTCCTAGCTGTGTGACTTTGGGCAAAATTACTTAGTCTGTTAGGGTTGCTATAGGTTGTTATAGGTTGCTATAACAAAGTCCAGATTACATGGCTTATAAACAACAGAAATTTATTTCTCACAGTTCTAGAGGCTGCAAGTCCAAGACCAAGTTGCCTACATGGTTGGGTTCTAGTGAAGGCTTGCTTTCTGGTTGACACCTTCTTGCTGTATTCTCACATGGTGGAAGGGGTGAGAGAACTCTCTGAGGCTTCTTCCATAAGAGCACCAATCCCATTCATGAGGGCCCCATCCTCATGACATAATCACCACCCAAAGGACTCACCGGGTGATACATCACCTTGGGGGTTAAGATTTCAACACAAGAATTTTGAGAGGATACAAATGTTCATATCAGAGCACTCTTTGAGTCTTGGAGTATAAATACTAACAATTAAGAGTGATCATCAGCAACATCATGCCATCTCTGATTGCTCTCTTTCCAGCAGCTAGATGGGACAGAGCAGGCTGAAGAAATGGGCTTTTCATTAGGCAGAGCCCCAAGATAATCAAATAGTAAAATCAATGCAAACACTTACATGGTGTTAATTGTGTACAAGGCACTATTCTAAGCATTTTATATGTATTAAGTCCTTTAATCCTTCAACAGCCCAGTGAGGTACTACTATCCTCCTGTTTACATAGGAGGAAACAAAGACACTGGGAGTTGAAGAACTTGCCCACGAGTTCCCGTGGGTGGACAATGGCACAGCCAGCTTTAAATTCTGCATCTGGCCCCAGGGTCCCTGCTATTAACCACCACGTCATACTGCCTCTCTGTTTAATAACAGGTGAGGACAAAAGCCCTTAGAGAAGGTTCTGTGGAGGCGGTGGGGAAGAGCAACAGTGTCTGCAGGCAAGTGTCCTGCTGGACACCACTCAGCTTCAAATAAATTGGCCTGAGAAATGTGCGTGTTGACTTTGAGGATACAGGGGAGATTTGGGAGGGGAGCACAGATAAACGGAAATGGCATTTCATCAGGAGAGCTCGCTGTTCTTTTCTGGTTTTGAAACATCTTGAGGCCTCCATTTGGTCACCAGATAATCCTTAAGGTCCCTTCCAAAGCTGAGAAGCTGTGAAAATGAAAAACTGAGGAACATCATTAAAGTAGACGTTGATTCATGCTGAGAGCCAGGGGTTGTGCTGAGAGATTTGCACAATAAATCAGAGAGCATATTTGAGAATAAACAGCACATCATGAAAATAGCAAGAGTTCATAATTACAGTGAATCACCATATGTCAGTTCATGACAGTTACCAGAGGCAAGAACTTACCTTAAAGAGTGAAGTTTGGCCAAAAAAATTAAACAAGATGGTGTGTAAGCTGCTAAGAGGAATTCTCTCCCTCAGTGATCTAGGTAAATATATGGAGGCCAAAACTCTCCCCAGAGGGACCTTGTCTAGGGAAATCTGTCAAGAAAAACCAGGAAATAAAAAACAAAGTCATCATCTATCAGCTTGAAGTCCTCCCCACTTTCTGCCCCAACCCCAGCCTTAGCCCTGGAGGATCTAACAGAGGGCTGAAAGGTGAGAACTAGCTCCACCAGCTATGCAAATCTTTTATTGAATGGACCAAAAAGCTCCTTCAGGTTTTTGAACAATGTTATTGAAAAACTTTTGTTGTGGCTGAATGAACATTTTGGCCAACTCAATACATGCACACACTCAGATTACAGGCCAAGATGTGACCCGGGGGGAACACAGACACAGACACAGACACACACACACACACACACATACACATGACTTTTCCTTTCTTGACCTGTCCTTATTTCTGTCCCTTTGATCTGCTTCCACCTGGGTATTCATAGAGGTGGAAGAGGGATGATAAATAAGGTGATTTGCCATAATTCTCAGGAATAAAGGCCCGTCTTCAAAAGCAGGCTACCTTTTCCCTTACAGTTCTGAGAGAGGAAGAAAAAAAAAACCAACACAGGGACGTTAGACATTGTCTTACAGTTTATTGAGCAGCACTTTTCTTAAAAAGTGGGGCAGGGAAGTGAGGCATTAGGCCTTAGGAATTAGAGGCTCACTATTAGAAGAGTTTGCTGATTTGATTGGTGCGTGTGAGCATATTAAGTCGCTTGAGTCATGTCCGACTCTTCGCAACCCCAAGGACTATAGCCCACTAGGCTTCCCTTTCCATGGGATTCTCCAGGCAAGAAGACTGGAGTGGGTTGCCATTCCCTTCTCCAGGGGCTCTTCCCAACCCAGGGATCGAACCCAAGGTCTCTAATGTCTCCTGCATAGGCAGATAGGTTCCTTATTACTAGCGCCACCTAGTAATAGTATTTGATAAGTACAGGTATATTTTTGAGAGTGAGAGGGCTTTATCAATAATTACACTGGAACCACAGTTGCAAACCTGGACTCTCCCAGGAAAAACAAGGGTATATGAGACTCTTGCATGCATCCTGTCATTGAACCCCCTCTATTGACTCTGAAAGATATGTAGTATTATATCAGGAAATGAAGGCTCAGAAAGGTTAAGTGACTTGTCTAGGGTCACACAGCTGGGATGTAGCTGAACGAACATAAATGTAATCTGCACCCACATTCTCCCCATTATCCATTTTGCTTTTCAAGGAACTATTATCTTGCCAGGTATATCATGGGGAGATGAAAGTTTGTAATATTTCTGAAAATGAATTGTGAGCCCAAAAGCCATATGGCTCTTCTCCCGGCACAAATGAACTTTGCTACAGCAATCAAGTACTATGAAGAGGTGATGATTTAGCTTCAGCATGTGAGTGATTTTGGTACCAAGAAGTTCACTGGGGTTGCTTGGCTTTTTTCTTGACCAGGGTCTTTAATAAAAAACCTTATATGTAAACAAAATGCAGTGGGAAGACATTTACTTCCAGTATAGTTGAGTAGCTCCAGATGGACTCAGCCTTCCTACATATAACAACTATACAGAATACAATGACTTGAAGACACTGGAAAATGAACAAAACCAGGCAGGTTCTGGAGAAGAGTAGACACTTGGAAAAAACTGGTATCACAAGATGAATTAGCTGTTTTTACAGCTGTTAGCCAGATGGCAGCCTGAAACAAACACTGTGAAGGATACTCAAAATTCTGATTGAAAACCTTCAGTCTTTGTGGCATGAAGAACCAGAAAACAAAGGTCAAAGTAACTACACTTACTGGGAGGTCAAGGGGAGATCTTGTAAGGGAGAGAGCTAGTAATGGGGAGCCAAAATTCTGAGTGTAAACTTAGCCTGACCTCGGAACCACATACATATAGGACAGACTTCAACTAAGGATAAAGGAATTTAACTGACATTTGAGCTGCCATCCAAGAGATGGAATCTAGTTTGACTCCAATCATGTTAATTGTCTGGTATAACAAAAACAAATAATTTTCAGAGAAATACAGAAAAACCCAGAGTCTCCACAATATACCATTCACAAAAGCCAGGACATAATCCAAAGTTATGGGATTCTGCAGGCAAGAATACTGGAGTGGGTTGCCATTCCCTTCTCCAGCAGATCTTCCTGATTCAGGAAGATTATTTCTTAACATAATCCTATATGTTAAGAAAAAATGAAAATGACCCATTTTCAAGTGAAGACAATCAATGGAAATCAATCTTGAGTTTACTCAGATGTTAGAATTAGCAAACAAAGATTTTAAAGTAGTTAGTATAATTATGCTTAAGTGTTTAAGCATAATTTTTGAAATTATGCTAAAAGAGTAAATAACAGAAACAGAAGCAAAAAAGAACAAAATAGAAATTTTAGAACTAAAAACAATATTGAAATTTTTAAAAATTGCACTCAGTGAACTCTGTAGTAACATGAAGATGACAGAGGTCAGTGAACTTGAAGAGAAATCAATAGAAATTATACTATCAGAAGACTGAATAGTAAAATGGTTGCAAACATGAATACAGTCTCAGGGACCTGTGGGGCAGCATCAAAAAATCTTACATCCATGTAATCAGAATCTCTAAAGGAGAGGAGAGAGAATGGTGAAGAACCAATATTTAGAAAAATAATGGAGGAAATCTCCCCAAATTTGGTGAAAGACATAAATTTACAGATTCAAGAGACTCAGCAAACTTCAAAGGGGAAAAATATAAAGAAAAACATGCCTAGGCACATAATAGTCAAACTGCAAAAAAAAAAAAAAAAGAGAGAGAGAGAGAATATTGAAAGCAAAGAGAGAAAAATGACATATTACACATCACAAATAGAGAAACAAAATTCAAATGATTACTGATTTCTGATCAGAGAACATAGAGGCCAGAATAGAATGGAACAACACCTAAAATGCTGTCAATCCAGAATTCCATAGTAAACAAAAATACCCTTCAAGAATAAAGGCAAAAAAAAAAATTTTTTTTCAGATAAATGAGAGCCAGGAAAATTCGTTATCATTAGACCATATACTACAAGAAGTGCTAAGTGAATTTCTTTAAATTGAAGGGAAATGTCACCAGACCTTCAGGAAGAAAGGAAGAATATTGAAAATGATAAACATCTCGATAAACATAGGGCTTCCCTGGTGACTCAGATGATAAACAGTTTGCCTGCAGTGCAGGAGACCCGAGTTCGAGTGCTGAGTCAGGAAGATCTGCTGGAGAAGGGAATGGCAACCCACTCCAGCATTCTTGCCTACAGAATCCCATGAACAGAGGAGGCTGGTGGTTCCATGGGGTCGCAAAGAGTCAGACACAACTGAGCAACTAAAACTTTCACACTTTCCCTGGTGACTCAGACAGTAAAGAATCTGCCTGCAATGCAGGTTCAATCCTTGAGTCAGGAAGATCTCTAGGAGAAGGGAATGGCTACCCACTCCAGTATTCTTGCCTGCAGAATCCCATGGACAGAGGAGCCTGGTGGGCTACAGTCCATAGGGTGACAAAGAGTCAGACACGACTGAAGTGACTGAGCTTGGAAACATAAAAGGCTACATTTACTCTCAACTTCGCAAGACCCTTTAAAGCAATGATTATAACACTGTCTAGTGGAGTTTCTGATCTTGTTAGTAATAATACATATGACAACTGTAACATAAAAGACAGAGGGTATAGGGACTTCCTTGGCAGTCCAATGGTTAAAACTCTCTGTGTCTGCTGCAGAGGGTGCAGGTTTGATCCCTGGTCAGGGAACTAAGAGCCAGCATGCCACACAGCCAAAAAGAAAAAAAAAAGAAAACCAGAGAGAGTGAGAAAGTTTCTTGAACTGAATAAAAATGAAAATACAACATATGAACCTAAAAGCATTTTTAAAAAGATAGAGGGTATATATAGATATGTATGGTTAAAGTTTCTACATTTTCCATGAAGTGGTACAACAGTACCTCTAAGTAGACTGCAAAAAATATAAGGATGTATATTGTAATCTCTAGAGCAAACATTAAGAAAATAATGCAAATAGACATAATTAAAGAGGCAGAAAAAATTAAAATTCAATTATAAAAACTATTAAAAGGAACAAAACCCAGAAGGACAGATAGAAAATAAAATCAAATGGTAGTCCTAAATACAACCATATCAAAAATTATGTTAAATGTTAAAGAAGTACACACTCTAAAAGGCAGATATTTTCAGATGGATAAAAAATGAAACACGAACTGTGTGTTATATGCTGCTGATGCTGCTGCTAAGTCGCCTCAGTTATGTCCGACTCTGTGCGACCCCATAGACAGCAGCCCACCAGGCTCCCCCATCCCTGGGATTCTCCAGGCAAGAGTACTGGAGTGGGGTGCCATTGTGCTATCTATAAGTGCACAAACACAAAGTAAGTGGTTGAAAATACATATTATATATGTATACATACAGTAAGTATAAAAAACTAGAATGACTATATTAAAACCACTTAAATAGATTACAAGACAAAGAGTATTATCTGAAAAAGAAAGGCTATTTCATAATGATAAACAGGTTAGGATTAGAGGTATAATCAGGAAGACATGACAACATAAATGTATATTCACTTCATAAACAAAGTAAAATTTGATGCAACTAAAGGGATAAATACACAATTTCACAATCCAAGTTAGAGATCTTAGCACCCCTTTAAACTAGGAAACAACTAAGAAAAAATCAGTAAAGATGTAAATGATCTGAACACTATCAACCACCTTGAGATCTAACTGATATTTACAGTACAGCATATCCAACAACTGTAGAATGCACATTTTTTCAAGTGCACACGAAGCACCAAGGTTTTCAAGTGTATGAAGTGAAGTTGCTCAGTCGTGTCCGACTCTTTGCGACCCCATGGACTATAGCCCACCAGGCTCCTCCGTCCATGGGATTCTCCAGGCACGAATACTGGAGTGGGTTGCCATTTCCTTCTCCAGGGGATCTTCCTGACCCAGGGATTGAACCCAGGTCTTCCGCATTGCAAGCAGACGCTTTAACCTCTGAGCCACCAGGGAAGCCCCTGGTGTATTTCAAGTGTATGAAACACCAAAATAGATCATACACTGGGATATAGATCAAATGTCCATAAATTTAAATGGATTGAAGTTATACTGAATATATTCTGTAAACAAATGAAATAAACATGAAATCAACAGCAATAATATATCTTAGATATATCCCAAATATTTGGGACTTAAAGAATACACTCCTGGGACTGCCCTGGTGGTCTAGTGGTTAAGACTTTGACTTCCAATGCAGGGGGTGCAGGTTTGATCCCTGGTCGAGGAGCTAAGATCCCACATGCCTCATGGCCAAAAAACCAAAACATAAAGCGGAAGCAATATTGTAACAAATTCAATGAAGGCTTTTAAAAATGGTCCACATCCAAAAAATCTTTAAAAGATAAGCAAAAGAATACACTCCTGAATAATTCATGGATCAAAGAAGAAAGTAGGAAATATTTTGAACTGCTGATGATGAAAATACAACGTAACAAAATTTGCAGACTACAACTTAAAGCGGTACACAGAAAGATATTTATAGCTTTTTATGACTACATTATTAATAGAAAAGAAGAAAGGTCTGAAGTCAGTGGTCTATGGATCTACCTCAAGAAGCTAAATAAGGAAGAACAAGATAAACCCACAATAAATACAAGGAAGGAAATATTACTAATAAAGATAGCAAGAGCGAGCAAAGTCACTTCAGTTATGTTTGACTCTTTGCAACCACATGGACTACAACCCACCAGGCTCCTCCGTCCATGGGATTTTCCAAGCGAGAATACTGGAGTGGGGTGCCTTGCCCTCCTCCAGGGGATCTTCCCAACCCAGGGATCAAACCTGCGTCTCCTGTGGCTCCTGCATTGCAGGCAGATTCTTTAGCACAAAAAATTAACAAAGCCAAAAATTGGTTCTTGGAAAGGATCAACAAACTTGAAAATATCCCTAGTTATACTCATCAAGAAAAAAAGAGCTAGAAAAGAAAATTATCAATATCAAAAATGAAAGAGGTATTATCACTATAGATCAGAGACTGACAAACTGGTCAGCCGGGCAAACAGCATCAAGGATCTATTTAGTAGCTCTAAATATGGCTTTTATATTTCATATTTCAAATGGTGTGAAAAAGAAAGAAGGAAGGAAGAAGGGAAGAAAGGAAGCAAGCAAAGGAAAAAAACGTGCAGCAGAGGGAGACCATTTATGGCTTACAAATCCTAAAGTATTTACTATCTTCCTTTTACAGAAAAGTTTTGCTGACCACTCATAAATGTTATAGATGTTAAGAAATAATAGGAATGTTATACACAACTTCTGCCAATAAACTTGAAAAGCTAACTGAAATAACTTCTTAGAAAAATATAACTAACCAAAATAGACACGAGATGAATCAGAACATCAGAATGGCTCTACATCCATTAAACAAATTGGATTTGGTATCACAATACTTCCCATAAAGAAATTTCAGACCCAGAAAGTTTCCTAGTGAGCCCTATCAAGCATTTAATGAAGAAATAACACCAATGTCACATAAACTCTTTCTGAAGAGAGTTTTATAAAGTTGGCAAAACACCAACCCAAAGTCTGATAAAGAAACTAGGGGGGAAAAAAAAACTTTCAGGAGCTTCCCCAGTGGCTCCATGATAAAGAATCTGCCTGCCAATGCAAAAGATGCGGGTTTGATCCCTGATCTGGGAAGAATGCACAAGCCTTGGAGCAACTAAACCAGTGTGCCACAATACTGAGCCTGTGCTGCAGAGCCCGTGCTCTGCAATGAGAAGCCACCACAATGAGAAGCTTGCACACCGCAACTAGAGAAAAGTCGGTGTAGACCCTAAGACCCAGTCCAGCCATAAACAAATAAATAATTTCAAACCTACATCCTTCGTGAACATAAGTGCTAAAATACTTAACAAAATATTATCACTGTATAAAACTGATCATCATAACCACTAACGTTTCTTCCAAAAATGCAAAGATTGGTTTAACATCCTAAAATCAATGTAATTTACCATATTAGATAATGGACAAAAGCCAAATGATGATTTCAAGAAACACAGAAAAAGCATTTAACAAAATTCAACAACCACAAACTTCCTTAATCAAATAAAGGGTATCTAAAAAACAAAACAAAAACATGGCTAATATCATAGTAATAGTAAAATAGTGAATACTTTTCTCCTGATATCAAGACAAGATGTTCACTTTCACCACTTAGTCAACATTTTATTGCAAGTACTAATATCAAAATAAGTCCAAAAGAAGGAAAAAAAGGAATAAAAATTAATGAGAAAGATGACTAATGTCACTATTTTCAGATGGCATTACATAGAAAGGCCCAAATAATCTCGAAAACAACTACTACAGCTAATAAGTGAGTTTAGCAAGTTCATAGGATACAAAATTTAGATGTATGATAGATGGATGGATAGATAATGAGAGATTGATGGTAGATATAGCTTATCAATTTTATTTTAAAATACTTGTAGCAGATAATTGTAAAATTTAATTTTAAATTTAAAAACAATTTCACTTGTACTAAGTAAGAAAAAGAAAGACAACCATACAGTATCACTTATATGTGGAATCTAAAATAGGACACAAATGAACCCATCTATCAAACAAAGCATCATGGACATAGAGAGTAGACTGGTTGTTGTCAAGGGGGATGGGGTTGGGTGAGGGTTTGATTTGATGTAAATTGGTATATACAGAATGGATAAACAACAAGGTCCTACTGTGTAGCACAGATAATTGTATTAAATATCCTGTGATAACCATAATGGAAAAGAGCATGAAAAATAATGTACATATATAGAGAGATATATAACTGAATTGCTTTGCTGTATAGCAGTAATTAACACATTGCAGTTGGATGTGAGAGTTGGACTATAAAGAAAGCTGAGCACTGAAGAATTGATGCTTTTGAACTGTGGTGCTGTAGAAGACTCTTGAGAGTCCCTCGGACTGCAAGGAGATCCAACCAGTCCATCCTAAAAGAGATCAATCCTGAGTGTTCATTGGAAGGACTGATGTTGAAGCTGAAATGCCAATATTTTGGCCAGCTGATATGAAGAGTTACTCATTTGAAAAGACTCTGATGCTGGGAAAGATTGAAGGCAGGAGGAAAAGGGGATGACAGAAGATGAGATGGCTGGATGGCATCACCGACTCAATGGATATGAGCTTGCATAAACTCCAGGAGTTGGCAATGGACAGGGAGGCCTGGCGTGCTGCAGTCCATGGGGTTGCAGAATCGGACATGACTGAGCGACTGAACTGAACTGAATTCAACTATACTTCAATAAAAAAATTGTTTAGTTCCATTTGCAACAGTGTCAGAAAAAATACTTAGGATGAATTTAACAAAAGACAGGCAATACCTCTCCATTTAGCACTCATGGCTGATTCATGTCGATGTATTGCCAAAACCAACACAATATTGTAAAGTAGTGAGCCTCCGATTAAAATAAAAAATTAAGTTGAAAAAAGATAAATAAATAAAGAAAAGAAAAAAAAGCATTGCTGAGAGAAATCAAAATAGATCTGAATAAATGTTCCTGGATAAATATTACAAGATTCAGTATTACTAAGAAATCAATTCTCCCAAAATTGTGCAGTCCAAATTATAATCTTGGCAAGTTTTTTTTCTGCAAATTGACAAGCACATTTGACAATTCACATGGACATACAAAAGGCCTGGAATAATCCCAGCAATCTTGAAAAAAACAAAGTTGAAGGACTCCCACTACCTGATTCAAGACTACAGAAATAAAGATAATGATTTTTTTTTCACAAAAAATCAATAGAACTGAACAGAAAGCTCAAAAATAAACATACACAAGGAATTCCATGGAAGTCCAGTGGTTAGGACTCTGTGCTCTCACTACCAGGGGCCCATGTTTGGGAACTAAGATTCCACAAGCCACGCAGTGGGATCAAAAAAAGAATTTTTTTAAAAAATAGACCTACATTTACATGAATATTTGATATTTTGTCAAAAGTGCCAAAGCAATCTATGGAGAAAGGAAAATCTTCAATAAATGGTTCTGGAATAACTGGATTTCTAAATGGAACAAAATTAACTCCAAACCACACACCATACCACACCTCATACCATACAAAAATTAAGTTCAATTAAGTAGGATTATCATCCTAAATATGAAAACTGAAACAATAGATCTTTTAAAGGAAAGAGTATCTTCATGATCTGTTGATAGGCAAAGATTTCTTAAACAAGTTATATATTGTTATTCATGAAAGAAAATAAAAACTGATGAATTATACCTCACCAAAATTATAACTTAAGCTCATCAAAAGATACCACTTTTCTAATAGATAAACCACATAGAAAATATTTTCCAAACATGTATCTGACTTTTAGCCAGAGGTTGTAAAAAAAAATACTTTCAACTCAATAAGAAGACAAACAATTCAACTTAAAAATGGGCAAAAATTTTAACAGATATTTTACCAAAGATATAGAAAAGGCCAACACAAAAATGAAAAATCGCTCCATATCCTTAACCACTTTAAAAAGGAGTATGGTTGGTTCTTACAAATTTAAACTTATGACTTATGAACCAGCAATTCCATTCATAGGTATCTACTCAGTTCAGTTCAGTTCAGTTGCTGAGTCGTGTCCAACTCTTTGCGATCCCATGAACTGCAGCACTCCAGGCCTCCCTGTCCATCACCAACTCCCACAGTTTACCTAAACACATGTCCATTAAGTCGGTGATGCCATCTCATCCTCTGTCATCCCCTTCTCCTCCTGGCTTCAATCTTTCCAGCATCAGGGTCTTTTCAAATGAGTCAGCTCTTCGCATCAGGTGGCCAAAGTATTGGAGTTTCAGCTTCAACATCAGTCTTTCCAATGAACACCGAGGACCAATCTCCTTACTCAAGATCAATGAAAATATATATTCACACAAGGACTTTTACCTAAGTCTTCAATACATCACTAAACATAATAGCCCCAAACTAAAAACAATCCAAACAATCTGTGACATATCCATATAATGGGATATTACTCAGCAATAAAATGAATAAACTACAAAAACAGAAGAATGAATCTCAAAAAAATCCTACTGTAGTACATAGAAGAAGGCTTATACAAGATAGTACATATATAATTCATTTATAGAAAGTTCCAGAACAGGCAAAACTATGGTTAAAAAAAAATCAGAACAGTGATAGGCAACAGAGGTAGCAGTCACAGGGATTGATGGGAATGGCCACAGGAAGACTTTCAGGAGTGATAGCAGTGTTTTATATCTTGACAGGGGTTTGAGTTACACAGATACACACATTTGTCAAAAATCAGAGAAAGTATACTTCAAATTTATGCTTTCCCCATATGCAAACTTCATAATTTTTTAAACTATAAATTTAAAAAGACTGCTCTCCCAAACTTTTCTGAGCCAGGGTTGGTGGACAAATGAGGTAGTGTGGGTAGAGAAAAGGGTTCAGACTTTAAAGCCAGCCAGACATAAATTTAGCTTCTAGCTCAGCCATTAGGCTGTGTGTCTTTGGGCAAATTAATTTCTCTGTTTCCTTATGTGTGCAGATGAAATAATAGCACAATGCCCAACATATAGTAAGTGCTCCATAAATGGTTTATGTTAGTTGCTCAGTCATGTCCAACTCTTTGTGACCTCATGGACTACACCCGCCAGGCTCCTCTGTCTACTGGCTTTCTCAGGCAAGAATACTGGAGTGGGTTGCCATTTCCTTCTTCAGGGGATCTTCTGGATCCAGGGATTGATCCCAGGTCTACTCCATTGCAGGCGGATTCTGTATCCAGTGAGCCACCATAAATGGTAGTTATTGATAAACTGACATTTGAGATGATTTGGGGTCACAGGGCCAAAAGGGGTATTATTGCATACCTCATGGACACTGTTCCAACCAAGCTATTGGCCTACTAAGGGTTATACATGAATCTTCCCTGGGATATTTGTATTTTTATAAGGCTCCATGAAGAGGAACTAAAAAGCCTTTTGATGAAAGTGAAAGAGGAGAGTGAAAAAGTTGGCTTAAAGCTCAACATTCAGAAAACGATTGGACTGTGAAGAAGGCTGAGAGCCTAAGAATTGATGCTTTTGAACTGTGGTGTTGGAGAAGACTCTTGAGAGTCCCTTGGACTGCAAGGAGATCCAACCAGTCCATTCTAAAGGAGATCAGTCCTGGGTGTTCATTGGAAGGACTGATGCTAAAGCTGAAACTCCAATACTCTGGCCACCTCATGCGAAGAGTTGACTCATTGGAAAAGACTCTGATGCTGGGAGGGACTGGGGGCAGGAGGAGAAGAGGACGACAGAGGATGAGATGGCTGGATGGCATCACCAACTCGATGTACATGAATTTGAGTGAACTCCGGGAGTTGGTGATGGACAGGGAGGCCTGACGTGCTGCAATTCATGGAGTCGCAAAGAGTCGGACACGATTGAGCAACTGAACTGAACTGAACTGAACTGAAGGCTCCATGAAGGTTAAAAAAGTACCCCATCTCCTTCCAAGGAGTAGATGAATGAAGATTTGAAGCAGTGTTTGGTTGATTTGCTCTCAGTACCCTGAGCTCCACTCACCTCAGGCTCTGTGCCTTCTTCATAGGAGCGAATGCTGAAGGCCACACCTTCAAATGTGTGGTCCACCCGTAGGACACCCAAAGTCAGCCTGGCCACCGTCAGATTTGCTGTCCTCCCAGGAAACTCCATCTTGTGACCAGCACGATCAGTTATCCTCAGAATTCTGTAAGGAATAACAGGTAGGGAAGAGTATTTCTAGCTTTTGAATGTAAAACCCATCCTCCTTACAAAATTTCCTCTACATAAAATTTTCTTTGAGTTTAAATCACTATCTTTATATTGCTTAGAAATTAGTAGATAAGAGCATAGGCTTTGAAGTCAGAGCAGCTGAAATTTAAAGCTTAGTTGCTCTAATTTCTAACTGTGTGGCCAAATCAAATGACCTCGTCAAGCTTCAGTCTCCTCACTTGCAAAGTTAATAATATGAGCACTCATCTCAAAAGAATGTATTAAAGATTAGATGAAATTGATATATGTAAAGCCAGATCCTGCAGGGTCTCATAGGCCAAGAAATTTGGATTTTAGTCTATACATAACAGAAATCTACTGAGTGGTTTTTTTTTTTTTTTTTTTTTAAGGAAAAAAAAAGTTTGGATTCTCCAGGCAAGAACACTGGAGTGGGTTGCCATTTCCTTCTCCAACGCATGAAAGTGAAAAGTGAAACTGAAGTCTCTCAGTCATGTCCAACTCTTAGCGACCCCATGGACTGCAGCCTACCAGGCTCCTCTGTCAGTGGGATTTTCTAGGCAAGAGTACTGGAGTCGGGTGCCATCGCCTTCTCCAATTTATTATATTACTGAATGTAATTTGAAAGAGAGACAGAAATACACAAGAAACTATACATTTATTTATATACAGAACTTAAAAATTGCTAACTTATACTCTTACAAATGAGAGTAAGAGGCCAGGTTTTCAGTTCCTACTGGTTTCCATCAAATTAATAAGCAGACTCTAAAAGATTGCTGTGTTTCTTGAAATGTACAAGTTTCTTTTTGCTATTTGAAAATAAATTTATAATATTGTGTTATAAATTGTTATCCATCATTGATGAACCATTTAGGCACTCTGAAGTAAAATAGTATAATATTTTATTTTGCCTTTGATGGAGTTGTTTCTTCATTCAAGTAAACAAACTTATATGTGGCATTTTGCAAACTCAGTAAAGATTTAAGGGAGCATTTTGCTAAAATATTTGTTTGTAGTTTTGATTGTAAACAGATTCTTAATACACTAGAATTCACAATTCATCTTGGCAATCATATTAAACTTTTAATTATTTAATAAGTGTATTATTTAATAAGCTTATCCTTGACAGAAAAAATGTGAAAGGCAACCAGTATTAACTCTCGAAGGCATTTATCAGGCTAAATATGTGAAGTGCCTCTGCATATATATTCTTATAGCTGAGAAGGAAATTACTAAAATTTAGGAGGAAAAAAATGTACATTTAATGTATGCTTCTGCTCAACACAGGACACATCAAAAATTAAGTTCCTCGTGAATCTGATGCTGCAATAATGATAATTTAGATATGCACAGAGCACAAAATAAAAGTGAAGTAACACGCTGTTAATACATTTCATCAGATTTTGGCACTGAGGAGCATAAAACTGATAATCAAATTACCTCATACTGGAGAGGAAAAAGACAAGAACAATGCTGTCATTCTTTATGGCTGATGAAGCCTAGAGAGTTGTGTTGACATATGCAATATCATATAGCAAGTGACAGACCCTGGAATAGACCCATACTCATAACTCTTGGTCTCTTGGTGCCATTCCAGGCCAGTGGAAATTGGTCAGTTAAGCTGACCTCCCTGCATTAACTTTAGAGCACAAGACAATTAAAGAGCTCAGACTAGAGTATGTACTTTTTCAACACTTTCTAACAAAAGGCTTTGCTTTAAAATAGGTTATTTTTTCCAGTTATAACAAGAATAAAATACTCATTTAGTTTTGAACAACACTGATATTTGGCCATATAACTTATTTGTTATGGAATAAAGGGGGTCAAGAAAAATAGTTTCTTGATCAAATATGAGTTTATCTTACCATTCACTGATGGAGGCTTCCCTGGTGGCTCAGAGTTTAAAGCGTCTGCATGCAATGCGGGAGACCCAGGTTCGTTCCTTCGATTGGGAAGATCCCCTGGAGAAGGAAATGGCAACCCACTCCAGTATTCTTGCCTGGAGAATCCCATGGATGGAGGAGCCTGGTAGGCTACAGTCCACGGGGTCGCAAAGAGTCAGACACGACTGAGCGACTTCACTTTCACTTTACCATTCACTGACAGACTCAAGCAGAAGTGTTTNCTGGAGAAGGAAATGGCAACCCACTCCAGTATTCTTGCCTGGAGAATCCCATGGATGGAGGAGCCTGGTAGGCTACAGTCCACGGGGTCGCAAAGAGTCAGACACGACTGAGCGACTTCACTTTCACTTTACCATTCACTGACAGACTCAAGCAGAAGTGTTTTTTCTTAGCATAATGTATACATGTGCTATGTTTACTATAATTACCTGTCCTGGAAAAACCATACAATCAGTTTTAAAAATCATTTGTCCATGATGTCAGTGTGGTTGAGTGTGTTAAGAATATGGGCAAGGAAGTCAGGCGGACCTGAATATAATCTTAGCATCACCTTTATTTAATGTAACACTTAAAGTCAATTTCTCTCAGATTCCATTCTTCATCATTAAAGTGGGGATCACTAATTCTACTTCCTGATTTGTGAAAAATTAAATGAAATTCTTTTATATACCACCCTCAAAACACTACCTTAGTAAATGGTAACAATTTTAGCATATTATATTGACACTGTCATTATTACTATAATTACATTTCTAAAACATAAGGTAAGACAGAATGCATGTTCATCCATGCTCCATCGCTTAGTTGTGTCTGACTTTTTGCAACCCTATGGACTGTAGCCAGCCAAGCTCCTCCGTTCATGAGATTTTTCCAGTCAAGAATACTGGAGTGTGTTCCCTTGTCCTATTCCAAGGGATAGTCCTAACCCAGGGAAAAAAACCGTGCCTTCAGCATTGCAGATGGCTTCTTTACTGCTTGAGCCTTTGAGGAAGCCTTTGCTTCCAATTAGGGAATCAAACCCTGGTCTCCCTCATAACAGGCAAGACACCTACCACTATACTAATGATGAATCTTTTTGAATTTATGCCCAAACTCCAGATTGACACAGAGCTGTACAGAATTTTAGAGAATATTTAGATACCTTGATTCTCACATGATATTTGTTCCTCTGTCTGGGAATACCACACTGCCTTACCTACATCCTGAGAAACCTGTATGCAGATCAAGAAGCAATAGTCAGAACCAGACATGAAACAATGGACTGGTTCAAAATAGGAAAAGGAGTACGTCAAGGCTGTATTGTCACCCTGCTTATTTAACTGATATGCAGAGTCAGTCAGTCAGTTCAGTCACTCAATTGTGTTCGACTCTTTGCCACCCCATTGACTGCAGCACGCCAGGCCTCCTTGTCCATCACCAACTCCTGGAGTTTACTCAAACTCATGTCCATAGAGTTGGTGACGTCACCAACCATCTCATCCTCTGTTGTCCCCTTCTCATCTCTCTTTCAATCTTTCCCAGCATCAGGGTCTTTTCAAATGAGTCAGCTCTTTGCATCAGGTGGCCAAAGTATTGGAGTTTCAGCGTCAACATCAGTCCTTCCAATGAACATTCAGGACTGATTTCCTTTAGGATGGACCGGTTGAATCTCCTTTCAGTCCAAGGGACTCTCAAAAGTCTTCTCCAACACCACAGTTCAAAAGCATCAATTCTCCTTCACTCAGCTTCCTTTATAGTCCAGCTATCACATCCATACATGACTACTGGAAAAACCATAGCTTTGACTAGACGGACTTTTGTTGACAAAGTAATGGCTCTGCTGTTTACTATGCTGGCTAGGTTGGTCATAACTTTCCTTCCAAGGAACAAGCATCTTTTAATTTCATGGCTGCAGTCACCATCTGCAGTGATTTTGGAGCCCAAAAAAATAAAATCTGCCACTGTTTCACTGTTTCTCCATCTATTTGCCAGGAAATGATGGGACCATCACTTTGCCATGATCTTTGTTTTCTGAATGTTGAGCTTTAAGCCTACTTTTTCACTTTCCTCTTTCACTTTCATCAAGAAGCTCTTTAGTTCTTCTTCGCTTTCTGCCATAAGGGTGGTGTCATCTGCATAGCTGAGGTTATGGATATTTCTCCTGGCAGTCTTGATTCCAGCTTGTGCTTTATCCAGCCCAGTGTTTGTCATGATGTACTCTGCATATAGGTTAAATAAGCAGGGTGACAATATACAGCCTTCATGTACTCCTTTTCCTATCTGGAACCAGTCTGTTGTTCCATGTCCAGTTCTAACTGTTCCTTCTTGAACTGCATGCAGATTTCTCAAGAGGCAGATCAGGTGGCCTGGTATTCCCATCTCTTGAAGAATTTTCCACAGTGCAGAGTACATCATGCAAAATGCCAGGTTGGACAAAGCTCAAGCTGGAATCAAGATTGCTGGGAGAAATATCAGTAACCTCAGATATGCAGATGACACCACCCTAAAGACATAAAGTGAAGAGAATCTAGAGACTTTTGATGAAGGTGAAAGAGGAGAGTGAAAAAGCTGAGTTAAAACTCAGTGTTCAAAAAGCTAAGATCATGACATCAAGTCCCATTACTTCATGGCAAAAAGATGGGGAAACAATGGAAACAGTGAGAGACTATTTTCTTGGACTCCAAAATCACCTCAGATGGTGACTGCAGCCATGAAATTAAAAGACACTTGCTCCTTGGAAGAAAAGCTATGACCAACTTAGACAGCATATTAAAAAGCAGAGACATTACTTTGCTGACAAAGGTCCCTATAGTTAATGCTGTGGTTTTTCCAGTGGTCATAAACAGATGTTAAAAGTTGAACCATAAAGAAGGCTGACTGAAGAAATTGATGCTTTCAAATTGTCTTGCTAGAGAAGACTCTTGAGACTCCCTTGTACTGCAAGGAGATCAGATCTGTCAATCCTAAAGGAAATCAATCCTGAATATTCATTGGAAGAACTGATGATGAAGTTGAAGCTCCAATACTTTGGCCACCTAGTGCAAAGATCCAACTCATTAGAAAAGTCCCTGATGCTGGGAAAGATTGAAGGTAGGAGGAGAAAACGATGATAGAGGACGAGATGGTTGGATGGCATCACTGACTCAGTGGACATGAGTTTGAGCAAGCTCCAGGAGATGGTGAAGGACTGGGCAGCCTGGCGTGCTGCAGTGCATAGGGTTGCAAAGAGTCTGACATGACTGAGTGACTGAACAACAACAAAATCAAGCTAAGATGTCTACTAAAAAAAAAAAAA
>SJYT01013441.1:292932-330339 GCA_006410635.1 Cephalophus harveyi | reverse complement strand
AAAAAAAAAAAAGAATAACCAGTGCCTCATGAAAAATTCAAACTGAGGACTTCTAGGAACTCCATCCTGGGGCCAAGTGGCAGACCAATCACAGGCCTTGTACAGTATTCCTTGGAATTAGCAGACAAACACTCTGCATTACAGGTGGCAATTACTTTATGATATGCCACATTATCATAAAGTTAAATACCTGCTCCCTTAGAATGCATTTGTACACAAGGCAATGAAATAGGCTGAAGAATCTCATGGCGCTGAAACCTCTACTTAGGTTCCCACCTAAGCAAAACGTATACTTCAGGCATTTAAAAACACAATTCAAGAGAGCAGTTTCTAAGAGTTTTCATCACAAAGAAAGAACTTTTAAACTTGTCTACTGTGGTAATTATTTCATAATATATATTAATAAATCAAACCATCATTCTGTACACCTTCAACTCGTACGAGTGATGCATATGTTATTTCTAAACAAAACTGAAGATGGGGAGAGCTGCAAATTCCAGAGAATATTAAATCCAAGGACTTTCTTACCAGTCACAAGTAGCAAGCCACTGCCCAGCTGCTTCAGGAAAACGACCCTCTGTAAATTAAAAAGAAATGCTACATGGCTCCACAAATGAAACCTCACTTCTAAATTAATCAAATCACAGACTAACTTTGTTAAAGCAAATTTCTACCTATGTATAGATACAACAGTTCTGGAAGGAATTATACCAAACTACTAACAGGGGTGGCTCTAGGATATGAGCAGTAATTCGGTGTGCCTTTTTTTTAAATTAGCAGCCACCACCTTTAACAATAAAAATAAATATCCTTCAACTCTAATTCTATCCCTGCAATTCCATTCTAAGGAAGTAACTCAAACATATCTTTCGAGTACAGGGTCACCTGAATCATTTGTAACTAGTATTACCAAAAACAGAAAAAGGTAATCCATTATCTGTTATAGACTAGACACATTATTGATGGACTGGATTGCTGGTTCTGTTATGGAGCATCCCATCTCGCCCATGGGACCTCCTGCTGCTAGGTAACAGTTAACACAGGTAAACCAATCTTATCCCAAGTGCAAGCATATTCAGATGCAGTAACTCCGGGCAGCTGAACTCACCTTGCCTCTGTGGCGCCCAGTGAGGATGATCAGAATGGTCCCAGGAGTGATGCTGGCACGCAGCTTCCTCACATGCTTACTGAAGGGTTTTTTGCCATGACTCAACAGTTTCCGAGGCACATCTTCCGTAGGGTAATACCTAGGCTGGAGAAAAGCCCATAGGTCCAACTTATTAAAGTAAGCTAATAAAGTTAGTAGAGCTGGATCTGGGGTAGGTAAAACCTTTACTACAGTCTTGCAGTTAGTTGAAACACTTTATTTACACAATTGCATTTCACTTCTAAGATTTTAAAAGTAGAAAAGGTCAGTGCTGCTTTATTAGCTTTTCATGCAAAAACACAGGGTAGAAACTGAGAGAGCTGTGTGTTCAAGCAGAGGGAAAGGCCCAGCAAGTAAATCTGGGGTCAAACCAAACTTCAGTGTATTGCATGGCTTATTTATGCCCTGTCGTGCAGCAGTCATTCTCAAGCTTTTCTAAGGTTTCTGACTCTGCTGTAAACTACATTTCAGAAAACAAAGGCCTGACACATTCTGTATGCTATGAAAAAACCAAGGCTTGTTTTCCAATTAAAATATGTTCACACACATCACACTAACATGCATGATTCCCACATCATTCACAAAGAAAAACAAACTGTATAGAACCAAATATGGTGGCTTAGATCAAGATTGCCAGTTCATTTATTATAAAAATAAGACGCCACAGACAAGTGACAGACCCTATGACAAGTAACTCACAATAATCTAATTCTATCATTTTAGTGGACACTTCTGCTTTTACCACAAACATGAATGGCTAACAGAAAAATCAGCTCACAAAACCTTTGATAAGAAGAAATCAAAGTGCCATTTTTGCTCTTGTGCAGTAATACTCAACTGTGCAGAGTGAAATACCTCTGGGAATAGTTCCATAATGGAAATCAGAGCAAACCTTTCTTTTTCACAGAGAAAATGTTGGGTCTTGTGCATGGTAAAGAGGGGCCAAGAAACACAGCTTTACTGGACAAATGTTCTATAGGTCTGGCTGCATTTCTAGGCTCTTTGCAGGGTAAATTTCACAGCCCTGAGAGGCGAAACTTTATTCCAGTTTTATAAGAAACAAAAGCGCAGAAAAGTAACTCTGCTAAAGAATAGTAAGTAGTAAGTAATAGTGAACTCGCTCAGTCGTGTCTGACTCTTTGCGACCCCGTGGACCACCAGGCTCCTCCATCCATGAGATTCTCCAGGCAAGAATACTGGAGTGGGTTGCCATTTCCTTCTCCAGGGTATCTTCCCGACCCAGGGATTGAACCTAGGTCTCCCGCATTGCAGGCAGATGCTTTAACCTCTGAGCCACCAGGGAAGTAATAAAGCCAAGTCGTAAATCCAAAACTCACTATCCTCCATTAGTGTTCCTCTGGTAAACACAAACTTCCAGAACCTTGAGCACACACAAAATTCCTCACAAGATACAACTCAACACCCAACTTAACATCTCCAAATCTTACCATTTTGCGAAGTTTGACCACTCGGGTACCACCATTCTTGTCGCCACCAACTGGTTTTGTGACAGTAGCAAGAACACGAACCTTCTTTTTCTTTTCAACCTATGAGGAAACAAATACATCACAAAGTCAGAGGCAGACAAACATTTTAAGTTTAAGAGAATGCCCAATGAGTTCCCCTCATCCCTTACCTTGGATTTTGGTGCTGAATATTTTCTCTTGTACAAGGCTTTTCTGGAGTACATGGCTGATCGGGAATATCTGCCAATTCCTCTGACCAGGACAGGATTTCGGCTGCAGTGGGGCTTCCCCTTCTTAACCTTCTTCACCTTTTCCACCTTTTTAGCCTTGCTGCCAGCATCAGCCTTCTTGGCTTCAGGTTTTTTCTCCTTAGTATCTGGCTTCTCAGCCTTTTCACCCGCCATCATAAACCCAAGAGAAATGAAGCGTCTGGGAGGCCTCTCAGAAGGTCCCGAGCGTGTCTGACCCCTGCAGATGTCGACTTGATACCCTCTTGGCTAGGATGGTGGAGGATTGGGATTTTGAAATCTAGTCCTGAAGAGACATACCACCATTCTTACCTTGCAAGATGGGAAAGAGCTACTGAGTGGTTTTAAAAGCAAAACAATAACATGATCTGATATATGCATAAAAGATCATTCTGTAGAAGATAGACCACAGAGAGGCAAGAGCAAAGGTTGGAAGATCGGTTAAGAGGTTATTGTAGATCAGCTGAGAGAAACGGAGCTAGGCCTAGAGTAGTACTGGTGGCAATGGAGAGAAGTAGATGGTTTCCAGGAATAATATGCTAGCAAATTTGGAAATCTCAGAAGTGGCCACAAGACTGGATAAGTTTGGCTTTCATTCCAATCTCAAAGAAGGGCAATGCCAAAGAACATTCAAACTACCACACAATTGTGCTCATTTCACATGCTAGCAAGGTAATGCTCAGAATCCTTCAGGTTAGGCTTCAACAGTACAAGAACCAAGAACTTTTAGATTTACAAGCTGGATTTAGTAAAGGCAGAGGAACCAGAGATCAAATTGCCAACATTCATTGGACCTTAGAAAAAGCAAGGGAATTCCAGAAAAACATCTACTTCTGCTTCATTGACTAGGCTAAAGCCTTTGACTGTGTGGATCACAACAAACTGGAAAATTCTTAAAGAGATGGGATTACCAGACCACCTTACCTGCCTCCTGAGAAACCTGTATGTGGGTCAAGAAGCAACAGTTAGAACCAGACATGGAACAAGGGACTGGTTTCAAATTGGGAAAGGAGTACATCAAGGCTGTATATTGTTACCCTGCTTATGTACCTATATGCAGAATACATTGTGTGAAATGCTGGGCTGGATGAAACGCAAGCTGGAATCAAGATTGCTGGGAAAAATATCAATAACCTCAGAAATGCAGATGACACCACCCTTATAGCAGAAAGTGAAGAAGGACTAAAAAGCCTCTTGATGAAAGTGAAAGAGGAGAGTGAAAAAGCTGGTTTAAAACTCAACATTCAAGAAATGAAGATCATGGCATCTGGTCCCATCTCTTCATGGCAAATAGATGGGGGAACAATGGAAACAGTGACAGACTTTATTTTCTTGGGCTCCAAAACCACTGCAGATGGTGACTGCAGCCATGAAATTAAAAGACACTTGCTCCTTGGAAGAAAAGCTATGACAAACCTTGACAACATATTAAAAAGCAGACACATCACTTTGCCAGCAAAAGTCCATATAGTCAAAGCTATGGTTTTTCCAGTAGCCGTGTACGGATGTGAGATGGTGCTATGTTGCTTCAGTCACGTCTCACTCTTTGTGATACTATGGACTGTAGCCCATCAGGCTCTNAACCTTGACAACATATTAAAAAGCAGACACATCACTTTGCCAGCAAAAGTCCATATAGTCAAAGCTATGGTTTTTCCAGTAGCCGTGTACGGATGTGAGATGGTGCTATGTTGCTTCAGTCACGTCTCACTCTTTGTGATACTATGGACTGTAGCCCATCAGGCTCTTCTGTCCATGGGGATTCTCCAGGCAAGAATACCGGGGTGGGTTACCATGCGCTCCTTCAGGGGATCTTCCCAACCCAGGGATCAAACCCATGTCTCTTATGTCTCCTGCATTGGCAGGCGGGTTCTTTACCACTAGTGGCACCTGGGAAGCCTGGGATGTGAGAGTTGAACCATAAAGAAGGGTGAGCACTGAAGAACTGATGCTTTCAAGCTGTGATGCTGGAGAACTCTCTTGAGAGTCCCTTCTTCAGCAAGGAGATCCAACCATTCAATCCTAAAGGAAATCAACCCTGAATATTCATTGGAAGGACCGATGCTGAAGCTGAAGCTCCAATACTTTGGCTACCTGATGTGAACAGCCAACTCACTGGAAAAAACCCTGCTGCTGGGAAAGATTGAGGGCAGGAGGAGAAGGGGGTGACAGAGAATGAGATGCTTGGATGGCATCACTGACTCAATGGACATGAGTTTGAGCAAACTCTGGGAGATAGTGCAGGACAGGGAAGCCTGGTGTGCTATAGCCCATGGGGTCACAAAGAGTGGGACACAACACAGGGAAGTAATTAGTGTCCTCAAGTTTTTTGCTTGAGCCTTGGGTGGATGCATTATGTAGAAATGGGGAACATTGGGGGAACACTAGGAAATAGATTGGACGTTTGACTTGGGGTAACTATTTATTTGGAAAGTTGCTATCATTAAGGTTCAGTTAGAATTTGAATGCATTCTTTCGCAATTGGGATTCCAAGAGGATGACCCCCCGGCATGTTGTGCTCACGAAGCATTCAATGCATAGCTACTTGACCTTTAGAACTGGCAATGCCTGTATGCAAAGGAATTAACAGTATATATTGTAAACAGTTTGAAATAACTTATTTTACCAAAGTACTAGTACTTATTCATTGTTTACTTCATGCAGACCAGATGCTAAATGGTTTTGCTTTCCCAAAGCAGCACTGATAGCAGCACTGATTATTTGTAATATAGTCTTCAAGGCTGTATATTGTCACCCTGCTTATTTAACTTATGTGCAGAGTACATCATGAGAAACGCTGGACTGGAAGAAACACAAGCTGGAATCAAGATTGCCGAGAGAAGTATCAATAACCTCAGATATGCAGATGACACCACCCTTATGGCAGAAAGTGAAGAGGAGCTAAAAAGCCTCTTGATGAAAGTGAAAGAGGAGAGTGAAAAGGTTGGCTTGAAGCTCAACATTCAGAAAATGAAGATCATGGCATCCAGTCCCATCACTTCGTGGGAAATAGATGGGGAAACAGTGGAGACAGTGTCAGACTTTATTTTTTTAGGCTCCAAAATCACTGCAGATGGTGACTGCAGCCATGAAATTAGAAGACGCTTACTCCTTGGAAGAAAAGTTATGACCAACCTAGATAGTATATTCAAAAGCAGAGACATTACTTTGCCGACTAAGGTCCGTTTAGTCAAGACTATGGTTTTTCCTGTGGTCATGTATGGATGTGAGAGTTGGACTGTGAAGAAGGCTGAGAGCCTAAGAATTGATGCTTTTGAACTGTGGTGTTGGAGAAGACTCTTGAGAGTCCCTTGGACTGCAAGGAGATCCAACCAGTCCATTCTGAAGGAGATCAGCCCTGGGGTTTCTTTGGAAGGAATGATGCTAAAGCTGAAACTCCAGTACTTTGGCCACCTCATGCAAAGAGTTGACTCATTGGAAAAGACTCTGATGCTGGGAAGGATTGGGGGCAGGAGGAAAAGGGGCCGACAGAGGATGAGATGGCTGGATGGCATCACGGACTCGATGGACGTGGAGGCCTGGCGTGCTGCGATTCATGGGGTCGCAAAGAGTCGGACACGACTGAGCAACTGAACTGAACTGAAAAGTCTGGGTTAGGTTCATACTTATCTCATCATATTGTGAAATATCAGATACTTTCGAAACAATAATCTTTGTCTCTTCTTCATCCAAAAGAGGGGATTCATTGATTAAATTTAAAATGTGCTCTGCAACATCATTCACATTTTCTGGGGAAAGAAAAGTGAAATATAAAAGCTGCTGCATTACCTAGTTTTGGGCCATGCTGGTCTGCTTCTTTCCCTTTAAAAAGTAAAGGCAGTAAAATGGAAACATATACCAAGTTAACAAAATCTGTGAAGGAAACACTGGACTTCAATTTATACAACTGATGGAGTCCCAGAAAGTAGCACATAAGTCAAATTTTTATTCACTAAATCCTTTTTAAAATACTCCCCTAGGGAAACCTTTCTTGTCACTAAAGATTATCTTGCAATTAGATTCTAATTAAGTTAAGACTTTTGAGTATTGGATTGAGTTAAGTAGATCCCATCTGTACTCAAATATCACACTCACTCTATGCTTTCATAATCAAGGATGGTGATTATGTTGTTCTGTCAGGAACCAGCAACGTGCAGAACAAAAGCAGATATGGACCACATAACAATAAAGAGCACTTCAGGTTTTTCTAGAGAGTAAGAACAATAGATATTAATTCACCCACTTTTTTCTTCATTTTTTATTATGGAAATTTTTAAATATGCACAAAAGTAGAAAGAATAGTATAATGAATCTCAGTGTACCTCATGAATCACCTAGCTTCAACAAGTGTCAATGAAGAGCTAATCTTATTTTATCTACAATTCCGCCTACCTTCTCCCAATCCCAGATTATTTTAAAGCAACCCCCAGACATCATATCATTTCATCCATGAACACTTCAGAATGCATCTCTAAAACAAAAGACTACAATTATCCTCCAATTAAAAATAAAAAATAATAAAATAAAAACTTTGTCAGAACCACAATACCAGCATATCTTTTAAAAGTTTATAATAATACTCAATATTATCAAATATCCAGTCAGTGTTCAAAAGTCCTCATGTCTCGTAAGTGCTTTTTAAAAGTAGTTTTTTGTTGGGATCATCCCCCACTGTTAAACAGCTTTATTAGACAAATACAAAACTAGGCTTTAGTTTAATATAACCTATATGAAGCAGTATTCTTGTCTGGAGAATCCCATGGACAGAGGAACCTGACAGACTATAGTCCATGGGCTCGCAAGAATCGAACACGACTTAGCAACTAAAGAGAGAGAGAGAGACGAAGCTGGGCTCCCTTGTGATGCCCTCCCAGCTTAGAACACTCACATTCAAATCCAATAACCAAAATATAATGGGAAATAATTGAAAAATAATGTGAAAGTGAACAATAAATGATTTTTGAGAAATTTCTTTTAAAAACAAAAATACAGTCTGTTGAGAAAAATTCCAGAGAGAGGTTACATTCATAACACACTTAACCCAAGTTACATTACAAATGACCAACTCTTTCTCTCACTGTTCCTCTCTCTCTTTGCATCCTCCACAGTTGGCAGCATCTCTCCAAACCTCACTCTCCTACCCCAAGCACCCCACAATTTTATCCCCAACATAGCTTACAAAGGCCATTTTTTTCTTTCCATTTTCCTCATTTCTTGCTTTAATCTCTGTCTGTCTGTCTCTCTCTCTCTCTTTAGTCTGTTCTTATCAACATAAATTAAATAATCTTANACCTCACTCTCCTACCCCAAGCACCCCACAATTTTATCCCCAACATAGCTTACAAAGGCCATTTTTTTCTTTCCATTTTCCTCATTTCTTGCTTTAATCTCTGTCTGTCTGTCTCTCTCTCTCTCTTTAGTCTGTTCTTATCAACATAAATTAAATAATCTTAACTGCTGCTGCTGCTGCTAAGTTGCTTCAGTCGTGTCCAACTCTGTGCGACCCCATAGACGGCAGCCCACCAGGCTCCCCCATCCCTGGGATTCTCCAGGCAAGAACACTGGAGTGGGTTGCCATTTTCTTCTCCAATGCATGAAAGTGAAAAATGAAAGTGAAGTCGCTCAGTCATGTCCGACTCCTAGTGACCCCAGGGACTGCAGCCTACCAGGCTCCTCCGTCCATGGGATTTTCGAGGCAAGAGTACTGGAGTGGGGTGCCATTGCCTTCTCCGAATCTTAACTGAGATCCTCTCAATTGTCTCTCTTTAACCATTACCCCCATCTGTCCAGCAATGGCAGAAAAATAGTGCATGCTCAGTCACAGATGTTTCTACTGCTCTTATTAAATTGTCCAGGCTTTGTTGTAAATGGGAGCTGCCTCCCTGGGTCATTACTCTTTGTGTTTCAGTGATGGGACTTCACTCCATGCACTCCCCGCTGTGGCCAAATGAAAGTAAACAATAGGCCAATGGGAGACTATTATATATTGTGGAAAGTAACTACAGACTTTTCACTGGGGGTTGTATGGTTTTTAAGCAAAATTCAAGACAAATTACATGCATTGTGTAAAAATTCTAAGTTCCCAAGCAAAAGCAATAAAAGGAATCCTCCCTTATTAGCTGTAGAATAAATAACCTCCATTGCTTGAAGTAGTTAAAATTAATCTGCCAGTAATTACAATAATGAAAACAATAATATCGGTTATTCATTGAGCAACTTCTATAAGCCATTGTTCTAGTTATCTACTGCTGCAGAACAAACAACCCCAAAACTTAATGACTTAAAACAACAGTTTATTGTTATCTCTCATTGTTCTCTGTGTTGATAAACCTCAGGTGAGCACTTCTGATTTGGAGTCTCTCATGTAGGTGCAGTCAGATGACAGGTGGGACTGGAGTCATCTGAAGGTTAGACTGGACTGGAAGTCCAAGATGGCTCCCTCACATGCCTGGTAGTTGAGGTTACCAAGGACTGGTCAGTTGAGGTTGTTGCCTCTTGAGTCAGTTGAGGCTCTTCCCTACATATGACCTCTCCTGTTGGCTCACGCTCAGTGGTACACTGGATCTGGTTTATGGTGTACTGGAGCCAGCTTGTGTCAACTATTGAGAACCAATTGCTACATTTTCAGCAATTTTGTGAGCCATTATTAAAAGTTAAATTATATAAACTTACAATTAAATAAAACATATTACAAATAATAGTGATAATCAGAACTCATTACTTCCTAATTATTTTACTGCATTTTATTTATTTTAATTTAAATTTATTTATTTTAATTGGAGGTTAACTACTTTACAATATTGTATTGGTTTTGCCATACATCAACATGAATCTGCCACAGGTATACATGTGTTCCCCATCCGGAAGCCCCCTCCCTCCTCCCTCCCCGTACCATCCCTCTGGGTCATCTCAGTGCACCAGTCCCAAGCATCCAGTATCATGCATTGACCCTGTACTGGCGACTCATTTCATATATGATATTATACATGTTTCAATGCCATTCTCCCAAATCATCCCACCCTCTCCCTCTCTCACAGAGTCCAAAAGACTGTTCTATACATCTGTGTATCTTTTGCTGTCTGGCATACAGGGTTATTGTTGCCATCTTTCTAAATTCCATATATATGCTTTAGTATACTGTATTGGTGTTTTTCTTTCTGGCTTACTTCACTCTGTATAATCGGCTCCAGTTTCATCCACCTCATTAGAACTGATTCAAATGTATTCTTTTTAATGGCTGAGTAATACTTCATTGTGTATATGGACCACAGCTTTCTTATCCATTCACCTGCTGATGGACATCTAGGTAGCTTCCATGTCCTGGCTATTATAAACATTGGGGTACATGTGTCTCTTTCAATTCTGGTTTCCTCGGTGTGTATGCCCAGCATATTTTACTGCATTTTAATAATCTATGTGATTGTTCACATCTACTGTGTTCATGCATCTTTCACCAACTTTATGTTCAGTGCTATATGTTGTAGTTTGTGTTCAGCCTTGGGAGGAGTATTACAGCAAAGAAATCAGCAAATGCTACAAATTTATTACTTTTTCCCCATAGAGCTTGCCATTAAACATTTTCCAGCACACCACTGTTTGGGCTTTTGGAGTCTGGGTTCTGAGAGGATGAGAATGTACCAATAGAAAGGAAGGAGAAGATTCCAGTCTTCTTAAAAGTTAGTTCCATAAATGGCGCAGTAGTCACTACTGCCCAATTCTATTGGGTTAAGCAGTCACAAGCTAGCTCTGATTCTACTCTCAGTTGACAAGGAGGGAACGAATCGATGGTGGCTACTTTGGAGACAAGATACCATAGCAGGGCCATATACATACATTTCTTTTCATCTCATCATCACCTTAAACCTATGTGGTGGGTACTAATATTATGTTTTTTATATAGATTAAGAAATTAAGACACAGAGATTCTAACCCAGATTTTAAACCAGGCCTGCTTGATTCCAAAGCTAGTGTTCTTCAATATCATTTCCTACTACAGCATTTGTGCCTTTGTCCCTTTTCTCCATGGTGTTGGGGTTGGAGCAGCTGTACTTTGCAGGCCTTCTCCCTGACATCCTGAGAATTACATCATTCTCTGTCAATCACATACTCTTCTACCCTGATGGTGGAATGAACACAGACAGGAGACAGATGTGTGAAAAGTTCTAGCCAACTTCAGAGAGTGATGCAGCCTCAACATCATAGAGGTAACCAAAATTCAGCACAACGAAGAATCTACAGAACTTTGAAATAAGGGTGGCTTTTCTACCTGTGATAAGGAGTTTTGTGAATTGAGAATTTAAGTGGGGAAATAATGAGTTTTCTCCAATCAAGATATCTCACACTTGTCAGCAAGATTGAAAGCTAAAGAAAAATTGTTTCAACATGAATGCATTTTTCTTTCCTTTACTGTACTCATTTGTCATTAAGCTTCTACCTTACAAGGTGAAGGATTCCTCCAAAGCTAATAAATTCGATAGTTTATTTTTCAGTCGTATACATTATAGTCACCCTCTCACTCTTCTGTTTCTCTGCAGATTTTTTTAAATAAAGTGACTTCTGACAGTTAATTTTCTAAAAATCCCAATCCAACGCCATGCTTTTGTTGTTGTTATGGTTGTTTGTTAACGTTTTCTTCCACAGAGAAAATTCTATTAGCATGTCTAAGAAAAATGTGTCACTCAGAAGAAGGGAGGCCAGCACGAAACACAGACTTTTCTATCTTGCCACCCACTCACTTCAAGCTGCAACACTCTCTCTTGCCCGGACTCATGATTTCAGATCCAGAAACCATCAGAGATGTGCTTGCTTTTCTAATTCCTCTAGGTATTCCTTGGCAAGGATCTCGAATTTAAATCTTCTGCAAAAAGACAAGACTCGGAAGTTCACTGCCTTAGGGCTCTTCCCTGGCCCTTTTGCAGGGTACTGGAATGCCTACAGCTCAATTTCTAACCCTTCATCATGGGAGGAAACCGCTGTATGCAGTAGAACAATGCCTGACAGGATGTGCATAAACTGAAATTCTGTGTAGAAAACTTTATGCATAATTTTAAAAACACTGACAAGCAGAGGCAGGACTTTCAGGATAGTGTAGTAAGGAGAGGCAAAGGGAAATGTTCACCAAGAGAGATCTCTGATGCTGGTCAAAGTTAGCTAAGATAATCATTCAAAGTCACTGGAGATTGATGGGAGATCTTACAGCAGACTGACAAGCATTTATTGAAGAAAATCTACAGAAATTTGTCAAGTGCAGTGGCGGGCCATGGCGTCTGAGCTAGGAACTGCGCCCATCCTCCACAGATCTGCCTTGCAAAAGAATTGTTCCACTGGGCTATGCAGCTGAGTGGCACTTACCATCTCCCCCAGGTCCCTGAGATGGAAGAACTATTCTGAGTGGTTTTGATGGCAAGTGAACGTTTGCAGTTCCCACCTTTCCAACTCTGACCTGTTGAAGATCCATACTAGACAGTGGCAGCAGCTGAGTGTCAGCAATAAGTCCCTCTTGTGCCCAAGTGCACACACACAGCTCCTGTTGCGTAAGGAAGACCCTAGTGAAGTACCTGGTGAAGGGCATATTCACCACCACCACCACCCCCAAGCTCTTGCCCCACAGACAGATATTTTGCCCAGAGGAGGATAGAAGAAAGCCTCAAAGATTGGTAGTACTCTTCTCCTAACAAGGGCACAGACATTAATTGGGTCAAACTGTGGAGCAATTTATACCTTAGGGTTTTGTAAAAAATGACAGAGCAATCAACTATCAACTAGGATGTTAACAACTAGCTGTGATACCAACAGAGGAAGGCCAGCCAGAAGCTTAGTGGGGAAATCGGAGAAATAGAGAGAACTCAGCTAGAGCCACAGTTGTTCCTAGTGCTCAAGGAAAATGTGTACACCTCCAAGGCTTCATCTTAAGGAGCAGCATCAAAGGATGTACACTGCAGGGGAAACAGACTTCACCAAACTGGTCTAACCAATGGCATTTTTTTTACAGAGATAGAGTAAACAATTCTAAAATTCATACGGAACCACAAAAAAAACCCTGAACAGCCAAATTGACCTTGAGAAAGTATATCAAAGGCATTGCACTCCTTGATGTAAAAATATATTAAAAAGCTACAGTAATCAAAACAGTATGAAGTTCGTATGAAGACAGGCATATAAATCAATGGAATAGAATGGAAAACCCAGAAATAAATCCATATATCAACTGGCATTCAGCAAGGATGCCAAGAATATACAGTGACATTCAACAAGGATGCCAAGAATATACAATGGGTGAACAGAGTCTTTCCAACAAATGGAAAACTGGATACCCACATACAAAAGAATGAAATTGGACCTTTATTTTATACCACACACAAAAATCAACTCTAAGTGGATTTAAGACTTAAAACTTTAAAACTCCTAGAAGAAAACATAAGATAAAACTTCATGATATTGATCTTGGCAATGATTTCATGGATGTGACACCAAAAGCATGGATGAGAAAACCCAAAGTAAGCAGTTGGACTACATCAAACTAAAAGCTTCTCACAGCAAAGGAAATAGTCAACAGAGTGAAAAGACAACCTACAGAAGGGAGAGAATATTTGCAAACCATATATTTGATAAGGGGTTAATTTCCAAAATATACAAATAACTCCGACCACTCAATAAAAGAAATCCCACAGAACCCAATTTAAAAATAGGGTAAGAACTGGAGCAGACACGTCTCAAAAGAAGATATCCAAAAGGCCAATGGTATGTGAAAAGGTGCTCAACAGCACTAATCATCAAGGAAATGCAAATCAAAGCCACAATGAGATGGTAATTATTAGAAATAAATAGATAACAAGTGTTGGCAAGGGTGTGGAGAAAAAGGTACCCTTTATACACTGTTTATGTAAATGCAAACTGCTGCAGCCACTGTGGAAAATAATAAAAAGTTAGACATAGAATGATCCAGCAATACCACTTGTGAGTATATATCCAAAGGATGTAAAATTATTATCTCAAAGAGATATCTGCACTTCCTTGTTCATTGCAGCATTATTCACAATAGCAAATATATGAGAATAACCTAAGAGTCTGTAGAGAGATAATTGAATAAATAAAATTTTACTATACATATATATGTATACATACATACAAAATGGAATATTATTCAGCCTTAAAAAAGAAGGAAATCCTGTCATCTGCAGCAACATGGATATAACAGAAGGGTATAGTGCTAAGTGAAATAAGCCAGACTCAGAAAGATCAATATGCATGATTTCACTTATATGTGGAATTTAAAATAGTCAAACTTACAGAAGCACAGAATAAAATGGTGATTATCAGGGGTTCTCGGAGAAAGCAATGGCACCCCACTCCAGTACTCTTGCCTGAAAAATCCCATGGATGGAAGAGCCTGGAAGGCTGCAGTCCCTGGGGTCGCTAGGAGTCGGACATGACTGAGCAACTTCACTTTCACTTTTCACTTTCATGCATTGGAGAAGAAAATGGCAACCCACTCCAGTGTTCTTGCCTGGAGAATCCCAGGGATGGGGGAGCCTGGTGGGCTGCCATCTATGGGGTCACACAGAGTTGGGACATGACTGAAGTGACTTAGCAGTAGCAGGAGTTAGAGAAGAGGGAAGTAGGGGGTTACTAATCAGCAGGTATAAATATTCAGTTAAGCAAGATGACTAAGTTCTAGATATCTGCTATAAAACATTGTGTCAGCCGTCAATAGTAATGCATTGTAAATTTTAAAATTGTCTAGAAAGTAGGTCTCAAGTAAAGTGTTCTTACAACAATAAAATTAAATTAAAAGAAGAAAGAAAGTAGATTGGACTAGGGGAAGGAGGGAATGGAGAGTGATTGCTAACATGTATGGCGTTTCGTTTAGGAGTGATTAGAATGTTCTAGAATTAGTGGTGATGGTTGCACAATCTAGTGAATACACTAAAAATTAGGAACTGTACACATTACATGGCTGAATTTTATGTCAATATCTCCATAAAATTTTTAATTACATTGAGATTAACTTATCAAATCACAAATATCCAAAAATCTGATAACATGCTGTGTTGATCTGAAGATGTTCAGAAACAGGCACTTTCACACCTTGTAAGTGGGAGTATAAGTTGGTGCAACTATTACAGAGAGCATTTTGATATCATGAAAAGTATAATTGATTTGAAAAGATACATGCAGCCCAATGTTCATAGCACTATTTACAATAACCTATACATGGACGCAATGTAAATATCCATTGACAGATGAATGGATAAAGAAGATGTGGCATATATATGTGGAATATTACTCAGCCATAAAACAGAACGAAATAATGCCATTAGCAGCAGCATAGGTGGACCTACAAGTTATCATACTAAGCTAAGTAGTTCAGACAAAGACAGATATCATATGATATCACTCGTATGTGGAATCTAAAATATGAGAGAAATGAACTTATTTACAAAGCAGAAACAGACTCGGAGACAAAACAAATTTATGGTTACCAAAGGGGAAGCAGGGAGGCATAAGTTAGGAGTTTGGGATTAACACACTACTATATGGAGAAGGCAATGGCACCCCACTCCAGTACTCTTGCCTGGAAAAATCCCATGGGCGGAGGAGCCTGGTAGGCTCCAGTCCATGGGGTCGCGAAGAGTCGGACACGACTGAGTGACCTCACTTTCACTTTTCACTTTCATGCATTGGAGAAGGAAATGGCAACCCACCCCGATGTTCTTGACTGGAGCATCCCAGGGACGGCGGAGCCTGGTGGGCTGCCGTCTATGGGCTCGCACAAAGTCGGACACGACTGAAGTGACTTAGCAGCAGCATATACAAAATAGATAAGCAACAAGTTCCCACTGTATAGCACAAGGATCTATACTCAATATTTTGTAATTCCCGATGTTCTTGACTGGAGCATCCCAGGGACGGCGGAGCCTGGTGGGCTGCCGTCTATGGGCTCGCACAAAGTCGGACACGACTGAAGTGACTTAGCAGCAGCATATACAAAATAGATAAGCAACAAGTTCCCACTGTATAGCACAAGGATCTATACTCAATATTTTGTAATAACATACAATGGAAAAGAGTCTGAAAATTTATATATATGCACACATATAACTGAATCACTTTGCTGTACATTTGAAACTAACACATTGTAAATTAACTATACATGCATGGATGCTAAGTCACTTCAGACATGTCCGACTCTGTGAGCCCATGGACTGTAGCCTGCCAGGCTCCTCTGTCCATGGGATTATCCAGGCAAGAATACTGGAGTGGATTGCCATGCCCTCCTACAGGGGATCTTCCCAACCTAAGGATAGAACCCATGTCTCTGACAGCTCCTGCATAGCAGGCAGCTTCTTAACCACTGAGCCATCAGGTAAGCCCAAATTAACTATATTTCAATTTAAAGCTTCCCTGATAGCTCAGTCAGTAAAGAATCCGCCTGTAATGCAAGAGACCCCGGTTCAGTCCCTGGGTCAGGAAGATCTGCTGAAGAAGGGATAGGCTACCCACTCCATTATTCAAAAATGCCAGAAGAAATAAAGCAAGTAAGAAAAAAGAAATGCTAATGTAAAGTACAGCATTATCAATGAAAAAATTTTGGCATAGCAAATAAAAATAATTTATCTTAGAAAAGGTATGATTGACCCAGCAATTCTACTTTTGGGAATTTATGCTTTGAGCATACCATACTTACACAAAATGACACATGCACAATATCCATTACAGCAGTTTTTTAGAAAACAAGGTATAATTATCAAGTTAAATGTTCATCCATATGGACATCCATAGGCAACAGTTTAAAGAAATCAATTGGGGCATATCTGTGTTAATACAATGCAGTGAAAAAACATAAGGAAGCTCTTCATACATTAATACGATAATTTCTGTGATATAACATTAAGAGAAAGAAGCAAGGTACAGAACAGCATGTATATCACTCTCCACTATGTGTACAAAAAGGGATGAAGAATATACATACATATGCACATTTCCTTATAGATGCATAGATATCTCCATGGATACTAACTAAATGGCTAGGGTCAGCTGTGGGAAGGAGAGATTTCACAGCATACCCTTATTTTTTCAGTATTGAACTATATGAAGTAATATCTACTAAAACTCTTAAAATTAAAATAAAACAAAAATAATAACTAACCAAACATTATAAAATAGAAAATATTATAAAACAAAAATCACTGACAGTTCTGACTTCTCATGCTCCACTCCCGTTTTCACCACCAGTAACTACCTCATTTCTGAAATTTGATTGTTGTCAGGTAGATTTTCCTATGGGAGGTTTGCCTGTACTCTCTCTGATCTCAGGTCAAGTAGACAAACTAATTGAGGATCCATTATTTCTCTAATGTGTGCAGAATAGTCTTACCGTCACTTATTGTAATATTAGCAAGGTCCACAATCTTATTAGGAAGTGCTTGAAGCAATTTGCATTGTTTAAACTTTGGTTTTTCCCAGTGAGATTTGCCAGTGTCGATACTGATTGAGCTGAAAAAGAGAGAAGAGACTAACAGAATCTTCACCGTTGGAGGATGAGGTCAGAATAGTTTGAAAGAGAATGGTGAAGGAACATGGTATGTCTTTGGCATGCCTCCCCTTAGCCTCCTGCTAGCTTCCTAGCTGAGATGGCAAAGGTAGGAACCCAGTGTTTGTACAGTGAATAAAACTTTGCTCTTGGGGACCAAGTGAATGTAGGGTTCCCATGAAGGAAGCATAGACAGGCAAGAGAGCCCCAGATGGGGCAGGGCCACGTCCACTAGACCAAGAGTCAAGGCAGAGGTTTTTGCCACTCTGGACATGACTCCTACCCTCACTTTTGCCTCTTACCTTCATTTTAAGAGAAAATTCCTGTTACAATTGTGGTCTCTATTTCAGCATATTCAATCACTCAAGACAGTTAGTATAGCCCCCACTGTGGTTCATTGGCCCGCATCATCCACCCTCCACTATGCCCGATCCAATTCAAGCCAGTTCATTGCAAATCAGCTAACCCATTTATTGGGAGTCTTCTGTGTTCTAGGACTGGTAGTAGGTACTACAGACAAACAGGACAGCTCCTTGAGGAGCTTGCAACTTGGTGCTTTGAGATTGTAAATGTAACTACATTTATTAGGCAAACTATGAAATGGAAAAACTGTAGAAATGAAACTGAATCTATTGAAACACCAGACTGTAAGGAGAACTTACTTGTAACTTTTTAAAAATAAATTTATTTATTTTAATTGGAGGTTAATTACTTTATTGTATTGGTTTTGCCACACATCAACATGAATCCGCCACAGGTATACACATGTTCCCCATCCTGAACCACCCTCCCTCCTCCCTCCCCGTACCATCCCTCTGGGTCGTCTCAGTGCACCAGCCCCAAGCATCCAGTATCATGCATCAAACCTGGACTGGCAATTCCTTTCACATATGATATTATACATGTTTCAATGCCATTCTCCCAAATCATCCCACCCTCGCCCTCTCCCACAGAGTCCAAAAGACTGTTCTATACATCTGTGTCTCTTTTGCTGTCTCGCATACAGGGTCATCATTGCCATCTTTCTAAATTCCATATATATGTGTCAGTATACTGTATTGGTGTTTTTCTTTCTGGCTTACTTCACTCTGTATAATAGGTTCCAGTTTCATCCATCTCATTAGAACTGATTCAAATGAATTCTTTTTAATGGCTGAGTAATACTCCATTGTGTATATGTACCACAGCTTTCTTATCCATTCATCTGCTGATGGACATCTAGGTTGTTTCCATGTCCTGGCTATTATAAACAGTGCTGCAATGAACATTGGGGTACATGTGTCTCTTTCAATTCTGGTTTCCTCGGTGTGTATGCCCAGCAGTGGGATTGCTGGGTCATAAGGCAGTTCTATTTGCAGTTTTTTAAGGAATCTCCACACTGTTCTCCATAGTGGCTGTACTAGTTTGCATTCCCACCAACAGTGTAAGAGGGTTCCCTTTTCTCCACACCCTCTCCAGCATTTATTGCTTGTAGACTTTTGGATCACAGCCATTCTGACTGGCATAAAATGGTACTTCATTGTGATTTTGATTTGCATTTCTCTGATAATGAGTGATGTTGAGCATCTTTTCTTGTGTTTGTTAGCCATCTGTATGTCTTCTTTGGAGAAATGTCTATTTAGTTCTTTGGCCCATTTTTTGATTGGGTCATTTATTTTTCTAGAATTGAGCTGCAGGAGTTGCTTGTATATTTTTGAGATTAGTTGTTTGTCAGTTGCTACATTTGCTATTATTTTCTCCCATTCTGAAGGCTGTGTTTTCACCTTGTTTATAGTTTCCTTTGTTGTGCAGAAGCCTTTAAATTTAATTAGGTCCCATTTGTTTATTTTTGCTTTTATTTCCAGTATTCTGGGAGGTGGGTCATAGAGGATCCTGCTGTAATGTATGTCGGAGAGTGTTTTGCCTATGTTCTCCTCTAGGAGTTTCATAGTTATTTGTAACTTTTGAGCTGAGCTGGCACTAAAAGAACAAAGATGGAGAAAATGCCCCCTCCCCGCAACCAAAGAGAGCAAATAGCACAAGCAGAGAAAGAGATACAAGTCCAGAAGGGCAACGGTCCATCTAGGGGGGAAGGAAAGGGGCCTGAGGGTCTTAAGTACTTTATTTAGGGTTTTGGATTTAATCCTTAAAGCAATATAGAACTGGAGTGGGAAATCGGCATGTTGGCAGCTGTACTGCAGGACAATTATGCTGGCAGCAGTGTGAAGTAGAGCTGGGGGTGGGGAGGTAGTGGGCAGTTAGAAGGCCAGGAGACTGCTCTAATTGTAGGCACCCAGGGAGTGGCAGTGGGGTCAGAAAGGAAAGGGCAGATGTGAGCTCTGTTTGTGACCATAAAAGCTGCAGGACTCACTAAGTGACTAGCCCTAGGGAAGAAGAGGTAGGACTCAGTCTAAGATGTCATCTTCCAAAAGACAGCTTTTACATTTTTGGCAAAACCTGCTGTCCCTCCTGTCTGTGCACTTAAGTTAATGGCATAAACCGGTAGCAAAAGAGCAAGAAAAGAGGGGCTGATGAAAAAAGGAAAATGTTAAAGTCAAGAATAGTAGAGTGATTTAGTAAATTATTATGGCCCATCAACGAGGTAGCTTTTGAGGCAGGTTTTTGAAAAGGTCATTAAGACAATAAATGTAAAGCATGGAAAATGTTTGATAAACCACTGAGTGAAAGGTTAAATAACATTACTGCTATAAGAAGGGTGAATACCACTACATAAAATTTAAAACGCATAAAAGGCTACATGGGAAAAAAAAATACGACCACCTAAACGCAGCTGTGTTCAGGTGGTAGGATCATGGGTGGTTTTTTTTCTCTTTTGTCTTCTTGAAATTTTTTCTGGGTTCTTATTGTGTGGCATGTGAATGCTTAAGTAGACCCAAAAGGTGAAAGAGGAAGATGGGCACTAGAGGGGGAAGAAGGAAGTGTACTCAGACAAAGGACTTGGAAACATGCTCCCAATTAAGCAGATCTTTGTGTACCCAACTAGCAATTAGAACTTAGCCGGTGCATACCAGAGTCTAGTAGCGCTTCCATCTTCATTTTTTATGCATCTACTTTGGGCTGTCTCGGTAGCGTTGGGTAAGAGCCACTTATATGTCCCTTTGTATTTAGAGGCTGTTTCTTCGGCTTTGCACTTTCTGGGCTCTACAGAGAAAATGAATGCACATTTGAAAGGGCAAAAGGCACTTAAAAGTTTCGTGAACATCCATTACCACCCATCATTATTACCCTGCACATAAACATCAGCAAATAAAAGGGGAAACTTTTCTACCAGGCAATTTAAAGCAGGTTGAAAATAACATTAAATTGAATCTTTTTTAAAAATAAGGCTCCCAGTCAGATCTCACATTTGGTCCTTGGCTTTAAAACTACCACTTGACAGGACAGTTTTTCTGCTTTGGTTTCATTAAAATGGTACATACGCATTGAAAAAAGTCAAGCCACACAAAGAGACCTAGAGTAAAAATCGAAAGTCCCCACCTGCCGACTGCCTTCCTTTTGAGTGCAGTTGTTAATAGTTTGAGGTGCAGTGACCAGACACTAAAGGCTGACTTCTCTTTCTTAATGGACTTTGGGCTGGGCTTGGTTTTAATAAATTCAATGTATTCATCATAAGTAGTATAGATCAGGATGCTCTGTTCTGATATTGATGCTCTGTTCTGATATTGATGCTAAAAGCAAAGTTTTGCTGCCAAGTGTTGTCACATAAAGGGAGATGTGTCCTGAGCTAAGTTTTGGTGAGAAAGTCCCAATTTCTACTGACCACCCACTTGGTTTGATTCCATAAATCAGGGTGGCCTGAGAAGCAGGTCAGCAAGCCTTGCCCAGCCATCCCAGTCTCTTCTCTAAGGGCATAAGACACCTTCCTCTCCTCTAAGTATTTAAGCAAGAGAAAAAGTGCTCCCACTCCACTGATGAACTGGCTGCTGCTAATATCCAGAGCAGGTTGATGGTCTCTGGTAACTCCTCTGGTACTCTGTTTTTTTCTTTAACAAGCTCTTCCGGGTAAAAAGGCTGTCAGGGCACGATGAATACCAAGGATGTGGAAAGGAACTTAAAGACAGTTTCTCTCCCCCTCTGAAGGCAGGATGTCTTGCTATGTATGCATTTGGAACTTCATGAAAAAGGGAATTAATTCATATGAAAACACTCACCCAAATAACCTAGTTTTCTCACTGCAGCATGTCCAGACTTTACTGATAATATCAATTGATCTTGTGTGAAGTTTCCAAGCATGCAGTTGCCATGTATTTTACTTTTGATCCTGCTAATCAATTTGGTGGGCGCTAAAGAAGAGGTGGCCTTTATGATGACCTGACAAAGACGGCTAAAAAGCAGAGCAAAAGAGAAAGATGTTGCAGTTATGGCCACAGAGTGCAACTTGGCTTGCGGTGCTGAAACTCTGTGCAGATGACTTAATTAGTAGTCCATAAATATCAAGCATTTTACAGCTATTAAGTGGCAAATCTTCAGAAATGACGGAGTACAGCACATTGAAGTCATCTGATAAATTTTCTCGTATCCAAAACAAACAACTCAAAACCCATTTTTAAAAGAACAGTCAGCAACATTTGCATTATGTTGAAATTGACTAGCTATGCACTTTCTAGGGGTTTGTGATAATTAATAGAGAAGATGGAGCATTCAGAGAAAACCTTTTACTCTTCTGGTCTCTAATTTATCCATCATTACCTCAATAATAAGGCAAATAGGCACATGCTCAATTAGTCTAGAAAACTGTGTTCTGCAGAAGGCCTATTTCTATAATAAAATAATAATGATGATAATAATAGTAGCCAACATTTGTAGAGCTCTTGTTCTGCATGTTTTAATTCATGTTATCACAAGAACCTTATGAGGTAGTGCTATTATTCCCCCCATTCTGCAGATGAAGAAACTGAGCCTTAACCAAGGTCACAAAGACCTAATACCTTATTTTGGAACGTTCTGTCCTTTAAAGATATGATGTGAAAGAACAAGGCTGTTCTTAACTTCAAGCTCTATAGCGAGGTCCTCAGACATTCCTAGTATCTCTATCTTCCATTACAAAGCACATTTCAGATTCACAAGTTTACCTATGCTCTTTCTCCATTTCCGTTTGTAGATCCATCTTTTGGAGGAATACTTTCTTATATTTTCTATCAGCTCTTAAAAGTCAGATGTGCCTGTGTTTACTCAGAATTTCTCTCTATGTCCAATTGAAGCCACGCCTGCCCCATCCCCACCGCTGATCCATATTTCGTGAAGTCCTTGTTCATACTACCCATTCCACTGGTAGCCAATCTCTTCTCAGATTTCATCTTCTCAGTTTGAAGAGGGCTTTTCTTTTTAAACCTCTCCTCTTGCTGCAAGAGTAGAGCAGACCCTCTACCCTTCACACCCTGAATATTTTAAAGACCTTCCCATGAAACTTCTGTAGTTATATGTTCTTTTTTTTCTTTCTTTTTTTTATTGGAGTATATTTGCTTTACAATGTTGTGTTAGTTTCTGCTGTACAACAAGGTGAATCAGCTCTATGTATACATACACTCCTTCCCTCTTGAATCTCTATCCCACCTACCCCCATCCCACCCCTCTAGGTCTATATGTCCTTCTTGGGTTGCATCAAGCAGAACAATAATAGCCAGTGTTCCAGGAGGACCTGGACCACGAGCCTGAACAGGACCGAGGCTGCTTTCCAGGTTGTTTTGCAATTTCCCTGCTCAGTATTTCATGGAGTTTTTTGATGACAACACTATATTGCCCTATCCCCAAATTATGACCACTTTGGACCCCATTTTCTCTTCACTACAAAGAGGCAGCAGGCAGGCTGCTAGGCTGTGCCATGACCAACTGAAGCAGCTTATTTCTTAAAGGCAAGAGCCCAATTACAGCATCTGCAAAATAACCAGCAGGTACTTTGATCTCCCTCTGACAGCTCTGACCAGCAGGCTACACATACAGAATTAAGTGGAAAGAAAATTAAAAGTAAATGTACCAGCTCTGAGTAAACTCAGCTCCTACCTGTATGGTACGTGGGAAATTGTAGCCAGTCTTTGCCCTTCTCTGTTTCAAATAATGCAAAAGAAAAGTACATAGTCACTGAAACGTTTAAACAAATGTCACAATTGACCACAGGCCTATTGCTAACAACTACAATCATAATTATACTTTATATCTATGTAACCCATTGCCATCTACAAATCACCTGCAAAACATCAATGCATTTAGTCCTGACACCAACACTGCAGGGTGGATAATGCACAGATGTGTCACTCCATTTTCTAGTCTCAGAGAACTGAAATGATGTGCCCACAGAACTAGCAGCAGAGTCAAAGCCTTCAGGCTCTGGATCCAAACATGGTGATGACAAAGAAAACACTACCAGGATTTCATGCTCTACGTCCTGTACTAAGCACTCTATGTGGGTTATTCCATTCCTTCTTCCCAACATCCTTGTGAGGAATGGTCATATTATTATCTCCATTTGACAGATGAGGAAACTGAGGCACAGGGAGTTTAATTAAGTTGCCCGAGTTCTCATAATCAGGAAGTGGAAAAGCAGGGATTATAACTCAGGCAGCCTGACTCTGGGGGCCACATTACCACCAAAAGGCTTTTACACCTATTACTTGAAAGAAATTTTAGTTATGTCACATTATGTATACTGTTTTCAATTTTTACATTCTGACTCAGGTATTTACATCATTTTAAGTGATGGCAGATAATTTGGAATGCACTGTAGGCTTGACTATATTTTGTGTAGTCAAAATATTTATCTCAGATTTAAATGACTTAAAACCTTGGTGCATACTAATTCTTTCAGAATCTAACATTGTAAAGCTTTAAGGCACAGGAACATATAATGGGAAATAGTTTTGTCACATTGACTTGAATTCTACACAAGAATTTTGCAAATGCCCATTTTGCAAATAACTGTGTTACTCTTGGAAAAAAAAAGAATAGCAAGAAGAGATAAGAAAGCCTTCTTCAGCGATCAATGCAAAGAAATAGAAGAAAACAACAGAATGGGAAAGACTAGAGATCTCTTCAAGAAAATTAGAGATACCAAGGGAACATTTCATGCAAAGATGGGCTCGATAAAGGACAGAAATGGCAGGGACCTAACAGAAGCAGAAGATATTAAGAAGAGATGGCAAGAATACACAGAAGAACTGTACAAAAACGATCTTCATGACCCAGATAATCATGATGATGTGATCACTAATCTAGAGCCAGACATCTTGGAATGTGAAGTCAAGTGGGCCTTAGAAAGCATCACTACGAACAAAGCTAGTGGAGGTGATGGAATTCCAGTTGAGCTGTTTCAAATCCTGAAAGATGATGCTGTGAAAGTGCTGCACTCAATCTGCCAGCAAATTTGGAAAACTCAGCAGTGGCCACAGGACTGGAAAAGGTCAGTTTTCATTCCAATTCCAAAGAAAGGCAATGCTTCCAGTACTTTGGCCACCTCATGCGAAGAGTTGACTCATTGGAAAAGACTCTGATGCTGGGAGGGATTGGGGGCAGGAGGAGAAGGGGACGACCGAGGATGAGATGGCTGGATGGCATCACTGACTCAATGGATGCGAGTCTGAGTCAACTCCGGGAGTTGGTGATGGACAGAGAGGCCTGGCTTGCTGCGATTCATGGGGTCGCAAAGAGTCGGACACGACTGAGTGACTAAACTGAACTGAACTGGAGAAAAACAGGTTTCTTTGCCAGATGCCTATAACCAAGAAATTTTATTTATCATTTGCAGTCCTCAAATCATTCCATACTCCCATAGACCCCAAAATGTGCTTCAAAAAAATTACCACATATACAGTTCAGAAATGCAGAGATTGGTTTTCTTAGTGGATTTTCGTGCAGATCCCAAAGAAAGGAATGTAATTTGCCCCTTAATTACTACAGCTGAACCTTTCCTGATAATATGCAGTTGAATTGAAGAGCTATTTACCTATATATAATCAGGTATAGGATGGGTTACAAGTAGATTTGTTTTGCAAAAATACTTACAAATTGGTCCATGGTTATTTCTTCCCCAGTAATGTCTCTGTACCAAAATCACCAGAAAATATAGGAAAATAAACCACAGTACCAAATACATGAGAGAACAAGTTCAGGAGAAAGACAACTGTGAGGTAGATGGTAGAATCCCCCTGCTTGAAATTCGGATAATACTAGGGCTCTAAGGAGACACTTTAAAAGAGCTGGGTCTAAAATGCCTGTTCAACCCCCTTGAAAAAAAAAAAAAAAAAGAGCTGGGTCATTATTTGCATACCAAAATGGTGGTAAGCCTTTGACTCAGCAATCCCACTTCTAGGAATCTATTCCATAATAGTATCAGCAGGGGTGTATAAATATATATATATATATATACAAAGGTGAAGAAAATCAAATGTCCATCACGAGGTAATTGGATAAATACACCACAGCACATCCATACAAAAGAATTCTATGCAGTCATTAAAACAAATAAGCTACATCTGTAAGTATTAGCTGGAAAGGATATACATGATGTATTCTAAGGCAAGAAAAGAAAGTTGTAAAACAGAATATGGTCCCATTCTCTTAGTAAACTCATGACAACAAATCTAGAGAAATATATAAATATATAAAATAAGCCATTAACCAGAGTTCTTAAAGTAGGTGGGGAAAGGCAGCTTTCTGGAGATCTTCGCTGTCCATGTCATACATTTCTGTAAAGCTCTAAGTTTTTACATTGACCACATATTACCTCTGTAATAAAGAAAAATCATAGACATAGTTTTTTGAAAGAATGGTGTATACTTTAGACATTTCCAATTTTCCTTTAATAACCTATCATGGATTTACTTCTGTTACTTTCTGTGAACTTTCTTAAACCCATTTATGTTTGAACATGCAAAAGAAACAAAAATCCCAGTGTATGGAAAACAGGCAGTCACACTCAGTGTTTTTTAAAAAATCAGCTAACCATGGTGTACCAGAACCATGCTTATTTTTCAAAGGGATTCTTTGGGAATTTCCTTTAACAGAGGACTAGTATACTGAGCGACTTCACTTTCATTTCTCACTTTCATGCATTGGAGAAGGAAATGGCAACCCACTCCAGTGTTCTTGCCTGGAGAATCCCAGGGACGGGGGAGCCTGGTGGGCTGCCCTCTATGGGGTCGCACAGAGTCGGACACGACTGAAGCGACTTAGCAGCAGCAGCAGCAGTATATGTGCAGGACAAGAGCAAAGNTGGCAACCCACTCCAGTGTTCTTGCCTGGAGAATCCCAGGGACGGGGGAGCCTGGTGGGCTGCCCTCTATGGGGTCGCACAGAGTCGGACACGACTGAAGCGACTTAGCAGCAGCAGCAGCAGTATATGTGCAGGACAAGAGCAAAGAAAATATTCTTCAGATGACCAGTTAAGTTTGTTATGGTCTTCTGGATAGTACTCAGCACCTGCCAATTTCACTGCAATCACCTCTCCAAATCTGTGCCCCAGGCAATTCTGGAACTAGCTACCATTCCTCACTTGAAACATTGCAAATTCCCTTAGAATTTCTAATTCTTGAAAGTGCATTATCCAAAAATAAAAGGCCTTACTAATCATCATACAATGGCTATCCCTAATGTTTCATCCCTTTAAGACATGATTTTTTTCCCTAAGTCACAGAATCATAGCATTTTAAAGCTAAGAGGGGTTTTTAAAGGGGCTGAGTCCCAATTCCACTACTTCCCTTATTTACTTTTTTTCTGTTTTGTTCTCTCATTGATTTCATACCTTACAGTAATAATACAAACCTCTATACCAATCCAAAGAGAACCTATAGTCAGAAGGGAAGATGCAACACAAAATGCAGGAGTCTCAAACAAAAACCAAGGATATACCTTCCAGATAGGAACAGACCCACAGCAGATGACATTCACACACCTGCTTTTAATTTGAACAGCCAGATTAGCAAGAACAAATTCACTGTCTTGAAATATAGAATTCAACTGTAAAAGATAAAACATTTGTTTTAGTACTCCTGCTCCTCTTTCTTAACTCAGTAAAGTTACCTGAGATGATGTGATTATTAAGCTGCATTTACTATTTCAGTTGGTTTAACATTTCCATCTGCTCCACTCAGCTTTTTGATTCATTTTACCTATTGGTATGGGACTGGAATGCTAAAGTAGGAAGTCAAGAAACACCTGGAGTAACAGGCAAATTGGTTTTGGAATGCGGAATGAAGCAGGGCAAAGACTAATAGAGTTCTGCCAAGAAAATGCACTGGTCATAGCAAACACCCTCTTTTGGCTGGATGGCATCACGGACTTGATGGACGTGAATCTGAGTGAACTCCGGGAGTTGGTGATGAACAGGGAGGCCTGGCATGCTGTGATTCATGGGGTTGCAGAGTCGGACACGACTGAGCGACTGAACTTAACCGAACTGAATATCTCTTCTGGAGAGGAAGATATAATGTGAAGAGTATTGGATCTAGTTGCCAGAGGTGAACCTGAAGGAAGCCTAGATAAGATCCAAGTCAGCATGGGTGAAGTAGCAGCCTTTGAAATGATAGATTCTGAAGCAGCAACAGAAATATTTGATTTGAGTGTGGTCCCAGGAGTTAAGTTGTAGCTGTCATCTCAAATGTGTGCTTAATGTCAGTCAAAGTAACAGGGATAGATTTTGAAGATATTGATAATGAAGGGCTCTCAGACATCCCCAAGGTAGGAAGAGTTTTTGTTGCGGAAATTGATGACATTGCCATTACATCTCCAAGTACAAGACCAGTCTGAGAGACTGGGAGTGTTGAAAAAGACTCTAGACTAATGTAAGGACTCTCTGTTTGCTTCTTGTTGGATGTAGGTACATGAGCAGTGGTAGAAGCTGAAAATTGAGAATCTTCAACTGTGGGTGTGTTCCAGGAAGTCAAAAAACAGAGACTGGGCATTATTAGATGTGGTTCTTGTTTGTAGAACTGGGAATTCAACTCTTTGGGACATAGGAGGAAGAGAAGTCTTTGGAGTAGAGAACTTGGCTTCAGTACTTTGAGGTGAAAAAAGAACTGATGTCGAACAGGGTGAAGTTGTACCAGATGGAATCCAGGGAGGATATGAAACAGGTGTATTCACAGACATGGCACCTTTTGTCAGTTCAGCTGTTGAAGTATTTTCTGATGAGGAAGTCTTCTTTTCTATATTTGAAGAATGATAAATGGTAATTTTTACACTTTTTGTGGATCCAGCAGTGCTCTTAAAGCCAGTCAAAGATGGGGAAATTTGAATATTCAAGGAAGTGTGGGGATTTTCCAGAGTAGATGAAAGCACACTTTCAGGGGCACCAGGTCTGGAATAAGTATTTGTGAAAGCTGTTACTTTACCACTGCTTACAGTTGAAAGAGAGCTGTTAGTAATCCCAGGGAATATGCCTAGAGTGGTGCCCTGATATCTTTGTGATGATTGTTGAGCTGTTGATAGAACTGATGAAAATGTGGTCTTTGGAATGGAAGAAATAGCTTCAGTGTTCTTAGAACTGAGTAGGGGAGAGACAGGGATGCCTATGAATGGAGTCACTGTCCCAGCCATGATAGTGGTTGGAATGGTTTTCCCAGAGGGAAAAGTTGGCTCTGCTGGGGAAGAAAAGGATGTAGGTGTGATGCTGGATGATACTTTTAGTTATTTCTGAAGTAGTGAAAGCAACGGAAGCCACTGCATTTTTTGAAGCAGACCCAGCATATGTCAAAGGTGTGACATCTAATGACAATGTTTGCATGGTCATAGAAGGCCTGGGGGTAAGTGAAGACAATGAAATATAGAATGATCTACCTGTTGTGGAAGCATCAGAAGAAACAGTAGGAGGTGGAAAAGCAGAGACATTAACTGACATTGAGGACATCTCAGACCCGGCCCAGAAGTGGCTACAGAGGTACTTTTCAAACAATCTGAATGTCCGTTTTAGAAAATCCAGTCATTACAGTGGGAGCACCCAAAACACTTTTAGAGGTGAAGGGAGTGACACTAACTGGCTGGAGGACATCTAGTAAGATATGAATGGGCGTTATTATAGAAGTTTTCCCAAGAAGTGCTATAGATGCATTTGAAGCAGAAAGGGCTGTAGTGATCCTGTCAGTAGACACAGCTATAAAATTGGCACTAGATAGTCAAGCTGTGGAAAGAGATGGGGACTCAGGGGAAGTCTGTGTGCTTTCAGAAATGAGAGAGGCAACTGAAGACACCTCAGGCTGAGTCCTAGGTGAAAGCAAGTGTAAAAAAGTTGTTTTATTGTTTATAAGATTTGATATCCTGGTTGTCCCAGAAGTTACGGTATCTACAAAGGAACTGTCTTGGTGGTATGAGAAAGGGTGAGTCACAGAGGTGGTGCTTACTATCTTTTTTTCAGTCCTAGGAGTATATACTGGGAGGGCACTCGTGCTCCCTTTTTCAGGAGACAAAAGTGTGGTAATTGTCAGAGTGTGTGAAGGGAGAGCTGTTTTCCCAAGACCAGTAGACATTTCTGAAACATGGACCTCCTCTGTGTTACTTGTGGTTGAGGTAGATGGAGTCTGTGTGCTCCCAGAAGTGGGAGATGGAGCTGGATTCCCCTCAGGTGGAGTTTCTGAAGTCCAAGGTCCTATGTGGATGTGGGTGGAATTAAAGATATCTGTAGTTTCGTTGTATTAACTCTTAGGGGTCATTTTCATTGATTTTGTAGAAAACCAACTTTCTCTCACCTCAGCAGTTGTTGTATTATCCAATCGGGTAGTCAGCTTCTCTGCATCAGGAAAGGAAGAAATAGACTCATCTGTTGCTTCCAGCATTGTTGCAAATGGAGAAACCTTGATCATCACTGCTAGAGCCGATTTTCCCTCAAGATAATGGGAAGTTGTTTCTTTCCTTGTCACAGTAGCAATGAATCTTTGTATCATTGCAGAGTCTGGAATGGGGGCTGTTGTCTTTCCAAATGCAATTGTACCATTTGTCTCTGTTTGTGTGTTCTCGGAAGCATTCTCCTCAATAGAAAAATTTGGTCCCACATCAGCAAGGGTAGATATTCTATCTACAAGTGGAACAACTGTCTCCCTTGGTGTTGAAAGAAGTTCATTTCCAAGTACTGTGGATGCAGGGGTGGTTTTTAGTAGTAAGGTGCTAAATTTAGACTCAGGTAGTTTGGTTACAGACGTGACTCCAGAAACCATGGAGAAATTAGTGAGCCATGGAGATGTCAGTTTGGATAGAACTGTTGTATATCTGTCTGTAGTAGTATTAGCGATAGTGGTGGCCTTGCACTCTGTGGATGCTTCTGGTTAGATGATAATATTAGTAGTTGTAGATGAATGCTCTGTATTAGAAGTACTCCCATGGAACACTGATGTCAACAAGGTCTGATCTGGCCTGGAAGTCCAAGTGATCTCATTTGTGAAGGATAGATGGACACCTTCATCGCTTGTTGATGTGGGACCAGACTCAGATTCCTTGGATGTGGAAGCTGATCTAGTGGAAATCAGAAGAAGTATGTTTCCACCACCTGTGGGTATATTCTATGCATATACTGGCCCAGTGATTGTGGAGGAAAATATAGTTTCAGCCACTGTAGGTGCAAGTGTTTTCCCAGGAGTCAAGGCTGTATGTGTCGTCTCAACATCAATAACGATCTGTACACTCTGAGCTCTGGTGAATGGAGAGGATGTCCTGAAAGAAAGTGCCATAGAAGAGGCCTCTTTTGGTATGAAGGTAGACATTGCATCTTCCACTATGGGTGAAGAGTCAGCCTGGAAATTTGTAGATGGTGATTCTATTTCAGCTGTTCTTAGCACAGGTGTCATCTCAATAGACCTAGGTGAATAAACTGTAAACGGTATTTCCATATCAGTTGTGGCCAATGTGGATGCTATCTACTGCTGCTGCTGCTAAGTCGCTTCAGTCGTGTCCGACTCTGTGCGACCCCATATACGTCAGCCCACCAGGCTCCCCCATCCCTGGGCTGTCTGATTTCTAGGAAATACAGAATCCATTGAAACAACTGTGGAGATAAGCACAGACTCAGGTGGCAGTGTTGATGCAGTCCCAACGGGAGTAGCTGTAGTTGAAGTCGGATCCACTGTGGACTGACATACACTTCTAGCAGCTGTAGATGCAGGAAACTCCTGGCTAGCTGTGGCAATAGGGAGTGCCCCAATACCTGTGGATTTGCGTTTGGGCCAAGATGTTGTAGACATGGATGTTGACTCAATAGGTGAGAATAAAGATGCTGTCCTCAAATAGCCGACTGAGATCCAGTTACTGAAGGTTTGGATACAATTGAATTGTTGGTAAATCTAGATGTGTACAGGAAATTAGTAGCTACCGCTGAATGGGAAGTCTCAGTAGCAATGGAGTCAGCCATTTTGGTTGTCCTTGTGCTCTCTGAAGATGGGGATTTAGTTATTTTCATGGAATTGGTAGTAGGGCCTACGAAGGTACTCTTGGTAGACAGGGCAATGGCTGCTGACGTAGACAAAGGTCTGCTGCAAATGTAACTGTCTCAGCTCTGGAGTCTGTAAAAAAATTGGTGCAGTCATTGTTTTCAGTGGTGGAGATGTTGCATTGGAATACAGTCAAGTTGTATAATCAGTTGCAAATACAGGCATGCTTTTAGACACCACTGTAGAAGAATATGCAGTCTTTTGCAGTTTTAGTCCAGTAACTTGGAATGGAGTTGTCAAGTCTATTTGTTGTGAAAGAGTGATATTGTTTCTTGAATTATTATATTTTCAGGAAGAACTGAAAAGTTACAAAGCATATGTTAGTTTGGATTCAACTTTAGAAGTCAGAAAAGATTCTTTAAGAAAGAGCTCTATTAGTGGCTTTTCATATTCTTAAGAGGAAATAAGTATCAGGTATAAATCAAATCATGTGGTTACAATTGACCACTGAATAACAGGGGTTGAGCTGTGTGGGTCCACTTACACATGGATTTTTTTTTCCAGTAGTATAAACTACAGTAATTCACAATCCATGGTTGGTTGAATCCTCAGGTGTGGAACAGCAGATACGGAGAAACAACAGATACAGAAGGCCAGTTGTAAGTTGTAATGGAATTTTCACTGCTCTGGAGGGTTGACGTTCCTCACTTTCCCTTGTTCAAGGGTCAAATGTACCTGGTTTTTCTTAAGATGATTTTCTACTTTCCAAAAATCTATATATGGTTCTTGCAATGCCCTGGTTAAGTAACAAGAAGAAGGACATCAATTCCATTATATCTTCATTAAAAAAAAAAAAAACAACCAGGCATTCCTAACAGAGGGATGCATAGTATCACACTGATAAGAGGATTACCTTTGGAAATGAATCAATCTCTTGAAAGACACAAGTTATCAAAACTCACTTAAGAAGAAATAGATAACTTTGAATAGTCCTGTATCTATTACAGAAGTTGGATTATGTCTTTAAGTCTTCCAAAAAAGAGGATCGGCTTTGGATGCAAATAGATGTATTTTTAAATCATGGTTCCCTCATTTATTCATTATGTAATCTTGGACTAGTTAGTTTACCTTTCTGTGCTTCACTTTCCTCCTTTCTAATAAGAGATAATAACACTGACCTTAAAAAAATTGTTTTGAGGGGATTTTCCTGGTGGTCCAGTGGATAAGACTCAGAGCTCCCAATGCAGGGGGCCTGGGTTCAATCCCTGGTCAGGGAACAAGATCCCACATGCTGCAACGAAGACTGAGCATGCTAAAACTAAGACCCGACACAGCCAAATAAATAAAGATTTTTTAAAATTGTTTTGAGAATTGAGTTAATGCATGTAAAAACTCTTAGCATAGCACCTGGGGCATAGTAAGTGCTCAAAAATGATTAACTGCTGTCAAATGCTTATATTCATCTCAATATTGTAGATTGAAAATGTTTTGATCTGGGACACCAAGATTAAAATTTCTTGAACATATGCCATTTATGTATGTATATTTACAAATAATGTGTGTGTATATATATAATAAAAATGTACAATATGTATATTATAAGCATAGTCAAAATATGTCAAAAAATGATAAAAATAAATAGAAACTTCGCAATGTTTTCTTCCTGCACTCTAATATATTATCTGTATGCTCCCTAGAATTGTGCACCTCACTTTGAAGACCACTGGAGCCTATCTTATATCTCAGTTCAAGTCAATTAAATTGAACAAGTATTGTAAATACTATTGTAGATTCTGTGAGAAATGTACAGAGTTCATGGCATGATTTTTTCCCTCAGAGAGCTCACACTTTTATTGGAAAACCTTTTATTACTGAAATATTTTTAGACAAAATGTAACATAATATTTTAAAACAAAACAGTAAAAACACAATGAAATAATACAGTTGATAATAAAGTGAGCAATGGAATATACTCAGGTTTCACATCTCTAAAGTAATGAGTTGGCCAAAAAGTTCATTTGGATTTTTCCATAAGATGTTACAGGAAAACCCAGGTGAACTTTTTGGCCAACCCAATACAAAGGGCGATCAGTGCACTAGCTCCAAGCTAATGAGGAAGCTTTTTTTAAGAACACGTGGGCCTTTTGAGAAATGATAGGGTTTGGATAGTGAAAGCAAACTCACACAGCAATGAATACAGAGGCATTGAAAGGACCAGTCTAACTGGAAGGGAGTTATGTTGGATAGGGGTACAAAAGAATGTCAGACTAGGATGGGTGGCCAGACAGATAAGAGAAGACAAGATAGCAGCTTTACTTACAACAAGCCAAGCACTGTGCTACTTGCTCTCACATTTAATGCACCTAAGGTCCGTCTAGTCAAGGCTTTGGTTTTTCCTGTGGTCATGTATGGATGTGAGAGTTGGACTGTGAAGAAGGCTGAGTGCTGAAGAATTGATGCTTTTGAACTGTGGTGTTGGAGAAGACTCTTGAGAGTCCCTTGAACTGCAAGGAGATCCAATCAGTCCATTCTGAAGGAGATCAGCCCTGGGATTTCTTTGGAAGGGATGATGCTAAAGCTGAAACTCCAGTACTTTGGCTGCCTCATGAGAAGAGTTGACTCATTGGAAAAGACTCCGATGCTGGGAGGGATTGGGGGCAGAAGGAGAAGGGGACAAGAGAGGATGAGATGGCTGGATGGCATCACGGACTCGATGGACGTGAGTCTGAGTGAACTCCGGGAGTTGGTGGTGAACAGGGAGGCCTGGCTTGCTGCGATTCATGGGGTTGCAGAGTCAGACACGACTGAGCGACTGAACTGTACTGAACAACCTTATAAGGTAGATATCACAATTAGCCACATTTTAGAGTTGAAGAAACTGAGTGTTAGAATCTTTACATGAATTAATTGCTCAAGTTCACACTTGGAGGTCTATCATCTATGGTCTTAATCACTATCCCATTTGCAAAATGTAAATTCTTGAACAAAGAGATTGAGTTGATAAAAAGTAAATTTTAAAAGGTGACTCAGATGGTAAAGAAGCTGCCTGAAATGCAAGAGACCTGGATTCAATCCCTGGGTCAGCAAGATCCCCTGGAGAAGGGAATGGCAACTCACTCCAGTATTCTTGCCTGGAGAATTCCATGGACAGAGGAGCCTGGTGGGCTACAGTCCATGGGGTCACAAAGAGTTGGACACGCCTGAGTGACTAACACTTAGAACTTACTCTTTAAGGAAAATGAAATCTATGGCAGTGTACAGGATGGGTAGGAATGGGAAGAAACTGAGAGCAAGGAGACTTTTAAGAACACTGATAGAGTCCTCCTCCCCACCTTACTCCCACCAACCCAGCCATCCACTCCACCTGCACATGAGCAGACAAACACTGCCGGACATAGCCATATAGGAGGAGGAATTAATATTTCTATAAAATCATGATCACCAACCTCAAATAAGCCTTTCACACTATGCATCCAGCCTAGTACATTTCTCTGGTCAATTTAAGCTCCTACTCTGCAATAACTATTGATAGTCTTCCCCATTCTCAGACTTTACCCTCACATGTTTATCAAGTAACCTTGCCTCTTACTTCATAAAAAAACAATAGAAGTCACAGACAGAAACTTAGCTGTGCTGACTTCCCCTCCTGATTTTAAACACGTTCCACTCTCTTGCAAAAGAAAACAAAACCCCTATATCCTTCTACAGGTACTGTCCTCTCACTCTTCTCCCCATTACACCCAAACTTTTTAAAAAAAGTTTATCAGACATCCCTGGCGGTCCAACGGTAAAGACTCTATGCTTTCACTGTGGAGGGCTCAAGTTTGATCCCTGATTGAGTTCAGACAGTAAAGCATCTGCCTGCAATGCAGGAGACCTGGGTTTGACCCCCACGTCGGGAAGATCCCCTGGAGAAGGAAATGGCAACCCACTCCAGTAGTCTTGCCTGGAAAATTCCATGGATGGAGGAGCCTGGTAGGTTACAGTCCATGGGGTCGCAAAGAGTCGGACACGACTAAGCAACTTCTCTGGCACTGAGGAACTAAGATCCTGCATGCCATGCAGTGCAACCATAAAATAAAATAAAACTAATAGTAAACATCTTTAAAAAGTTTATCAATACTGGCTATCTCCATGTTCCCCTGACCCATTCTTTCACCCACAGTAAGCTGGCTTCTGCCATCATCATTCAATTGAACAGCACTCACTAAGGCCACCAGTGGCCTCCATATAGACAAATACTATGAATACTTTGTCAGTCCTCATCTTACTTGACCTTTTAACAGCTTTTGATAATGCTGACCACTCCCTCCCTCTTAAAATACTCTTTTAATTGACTTCCGAGACATAATGCACTCTTGGTTTTTCTCCTACTTCTCTGGCCACTCCTTCTGGCTATCACCTTTGCAGACATATTTTATTTTACCTGGCCATTAAATATCAGGGTTCCCCAAGGATGGGTCCCAGCACCTCTTTTCTTATCATTCTATGGTTTCTTCACACCTTGGATTCCAACTTACACCAATACACAGATGAATCTCAAAGTTATATTTCTAGACCAGATCTCTGTTCCAAACTCCACACTTGTATAACCAATTGCTCACTTGACATCATCTCTTGCATATATATCTCATTACCACCTCAACTCAATATGCCCCAATCTGAACTCTCTCCAAACTGGGTCCTCTTTCAGTATTCCCTCAGTGAATGACATTATCATACATTACACTGTGCAAGTCAAAACTCTCTCCCTCTGTCTCCTTCATTTTCTTTCATCTGCCGTAGCCAACTCATAATCTTGTCCTATGGATGTTACCTGCTAAACATCTCTAGATTCCATCTTTTTCTCCATCATTATCACTTATCACTGTGCCAAAGCCACCATCAATCTCTCACCTAGACTATGACAGTAGCCTCCCAACTAGATTCTGCCTTCATTCTTGGTGCTCCTCCAATCTGTTCCATAATACAATCAGAATGATCTTTTCGACACGCAAATTTGATCATGTATCACACACACACACACACACACACACACACACACCTTCACATACTTAGCTTCCTTTAGTGGCCTTGTGTTACTCATAGGATTACAAAAGAAAAATTTTCAGGACTTCCCTGGTGGTCCAGTGGTTAAGAATCTGCCTTGCAATGCAGGGGATGGGGGTTTGATCCCTGGTCGGGAAACTAAAATCCCACATGAGGCAAAGCAGCTCAGACTGTGAACCGCAATTACCAAGTCCACATACCACAATGAAAGATCCCAGACGCTGCAGTGAAGATCCCACGTGCCACAACTAAAACCCGAAGCAGCCGAATAAATACATAAATAAAGCATTTTTAAAAAATTTTCAGTTCAGTTCAGTTCAGTCGCTCAGTTGTGTCCGACTCTTTGCGACCCCATGAATCGCAGCATGCCAGGCCTCACTGTTCATCACCATCTCCCGGAGTTCACTCAGACTCACATCCATCGAGTCAGTGATGCCATCCAGCCATCTCATCCTCTGTCGTCCCCTTCTCCTCCTGCCCCCAATCCCTCCCAGCATCAGAGTCTTTTCCAATGAGGCAACTCTTCACATGAGGTGGCCAAAGTACTGGAGTTGCAGCTTTAGCATCATTCCTTCCAAAGAAATCCCAGGGCTGATCTCCTTCAGAATGGACTGGTTGGATC
>SJYT01013441.1:269580-291694 GCA_006410635.1 Cephalophus harveyi | reverse complement strand
CAGTAGTAGATATAATGGTCATCTGAGTTAAATTCACCCATTCCAGTCCATTTTAGTTCGCTGATTCCTAGAATGTCGACGTTCACCCTTGTCATCTCTTGTTTGACCACTTCCAATTTGCCTTGATTCATGGACCTGACATTCCAGGTTCCTATGCAGTATTGCTCTTTACAGCATCGGATCTTGCTTCTATCACCAGTCACATGCACAACTGGGTATTGTTTTCGCTTTGGCTCCATCCCTTCATTCTTTCTGGACTTATTGCTCCACTGATCTCCAGTAGCATATTGGGCACCTACTGACCTGGGGAGTTCCTCTTTTGATATCCTATCATTTTGCCTGTTCATACTGTTCTTGGGGTTCTCAAGGCAAGAATACTGAAGTGGCTTGCCATTCCCTTCTCCAGTGGACCACATTCTGTCAGCCCTCTCCACCATGACCCGCCCGTCTTGGGTTGCCCTGCAGGCATGGCTTGGTTTCATTGAGTTAGACAAGGCTGTGGTCCTAGTGTGATTAGATTGACTAGTTTTCTGTGAGTATGGTTTCAGTATGTCTGCCCTCTGATGCCTTCTTGCACCATCTACCATCTTACTTGGGTTTCTCTCACCTTGGGCATGGGGTATCTCTTCACGGCTGCTCCAGCAAAGCACAGCCGCTGCTCCTTACCTTGGACGAGGGGTATCTCCTTACCGCCGCCGTTCAACAGAACTTAAATAAACTATGCATGGTTTGGTCCCTACGTACCTCTTCATTCTCAGTTTGTACTAAATTTCTCCCTTGTTTTCTGGGCTTCAGCCCATCAGCCTCATTTTAATCCTCTAATACTTGGCATTATTTTCCCATCACAAAAGCATTGCATATGCTGCTACTTCTACTTAGAACGATCTTCCCACCCTTCTTCATCTGATTAACATCTATTCATCCTCCAGATCTCGCTCATGCATCACTTCTTCAAAGAAGCCTTCTTTTGTCTCCATGACTGGGTTAAACCAATCTATTCTAGGCTCTTATGACAACCTTCTTATGACATCCCTCATACCTCTTCTTCATAGTGCTTGTCACAGGTGCAGTTTTACATGTGTGCATGTGTGCTTATTAATATATGTCTTTCTCACTACACTGTATGGGTAGGGACCTCATCTTTCTTTGCTCACTCACCATTGCATCCTCAGTGCCTAATAGAGTGCCCAGCACATGGTAGATGTCCAGTATATATTTGCTAACTAACTGGACAAGTGGAAATGATGAAAGTTTGTAATAAGATGAGAGTAGTGTGGGAAATCACAATCCTACAGCTATTGGAAAGGAAGAATTGACAGGATATGTTAGCAAAGAGGTTTAAGAAATGAAGATAGAGACGTCTCAGAGAACTTGACTTCTGCTTTGAAGAAGAACAGTGGAGATATTGGAGAACAGTGGTGATATTCATAGAACTAGGAAAATTGGGAGAGTAGCCTCATTCAGAAGGAAAACACCCACTTCAGGCTTGAATAAGGGGAATTTGGAATGATGGTGGAAAATCTAAGTGAAAAAGGTACATAGTAAAATTCAAGACTGAGTCATAATTTTTCTGCAGTTCAGATCACCCAAAATGAAACCATGCATGTTTACCATTGGGAAATTATCATTTTAAATCTACCTGGGAAGCACAACATCTATGATGTAGGAATAACTATGGTGGTAGACAATCTACTGACTTATTTCACTGTCTCAGGCATTAAAATTGCTTTTAATTTGCATGTACAGAAATTCTGAGATGTGCGTGGGATGTTCTTTGAGATTCTGTGGTCATCAGCAAATAGAATGAGTGACAATCAGAAACCTGCAACTAACTGTATAGACAGTTGAAAGGTTCACACATTTATAAAAAGAAAACAAAATGGTTTAAGAAGTACTTTTTAACTTAATTTTACAACATTGTTTCAATTATCAGAGATTCACATCCTATCAAGCTATGCTGCTGCTAAGTCATTTCAGTCATGTCCGACTCTGTGCGACCCCATAGACGGCAGCCCACCAGGCTCCTTCATCCCTGGGATTCTTCAGGCAAGAACACTGGAGTGGGTTGCCATTTCCTTCTCCAATGCACAATATTTATTTCAAGCTTTCTGCCTTCCGATTTGACCATAACTGCAAGTAAAAGAATTGTCAGGATCTTGGCTCCCATTTTTACAGATGGCTTTATCACAGCCAATTGGCTTAGCAAACCTGTTAAAGTGTCACTTATATCACATTGGAGGAGTGTGGCATCCCAGGGCCTTAATCACTCCCCATGAATGCACTAATTATCTAGAGAAGGGTTCACAATTCCCATTCCTTAACAAATGATTTATGATTGAGCTGCATTCACTTTTAGGAAAACAATAATACACTAAATACCACAAAAGCCTAAGTTATGTTCTTTGATGCAGCATTCAAACAGCACTGTTACAGAAACCCTTAACAAGTAATGGGAAACTCTTTTAGAACATAGAGGATGGGAATTAGGCATGGTATTTTTATCTAGAGAGGGCTGAGCTATAGATGTTAATTGTTATTAACACTTCTTGTAAGCATCTCAAAAAGAAGCAAAAGATTGAGAAAAAGAAAGACAAATGAGTTGAACAAAATTGCCAAGCAGGTGGTGTTTTAAGTACCAGATATCGCTTAGGAACTAATGCAACTTTCACTTTAACTTAGGGGCTTCCCAGGCGGCTCAGTGGTAAAGAATCCACTTGCCAATGCAGAAGACATAGGAGATAGGGGTTCAGTCCCTTGGTCAGGAAGATCCCCTGGAGAAGGGAATGACAATTCACTCCAGTATTCTTGCCTGGGAAATCCCATGGACAGAAGAGCCTGGTGGGCTGCAGTCCGTGGGTTAGCAAAGAGTCTGAGCAACTGAGCACACACACATGCACACATTTTAACTTAAAACCTGGATTTGTATATTTCAGCAAACAAATCCCATTGAATCTTTCAGATGAAATGTTTTTAATAAAGACTCAAGTCTTCCATAATTAAATCACAGAATTTTAGAACTGCTTTGGAGATTGTATTCAATCCCCTCACTTAGAGATAAGGCCCAAAGAGGTGCAGTGTTGAGAAGATAAGATTTCCACAGGTGAAATATGTAGAGAAGAAATAAGACAGTGTGCGCTGGTGCTTCAGTTATCTGGTACCCATAAGTGCATGCCTTCAGTTTACACAGAAAACCACAAACCCTGGAGAAAGAAGGGACTCTATCTAAAAGAATCAAGGATTGGAAAACTTAAATAATAAAAGCCAGGTTGTACAGATGCTGAACTGCTCAACAGAAAGCAATCACCCAGAACAGACAGATACAAACTTAGAAGAGATCATCACAGTGCTAAACCAAAACATGAAGACACCTTGCAAGCCTTGGCACTGAAACCCATTGGGAATCCCAAATTATAGCCATGCTCTGAAACAATGTTGTTGTTTATGTTTAAACAAACATGTTGAAAAACATCTACTTCTGCTTTATTGACTATGCCAAAGCCTCTGACTGTGTGGATCACAACAAACTGAGGAACATTCTTAAAGAGGTGGAAATACCAGACCACCTTACCTGTCTCCTGAGAAATCTGCATGCAGATCAAGAAGCAACAGTTAGAACTGGACACGGAACAACAGACTGGTTCCAAATTGGGAAAGGAGTACATCAAGGCTGTGTATTGTCACCCTGTTTGTTTAACTTATAGGCAGAGTACATCATGCAAAATGCCAGGCTGAATGAAGCACAAGCTGGAATCAAGATTGCTGTGAGAAATACCAATAACCCCAGATATGCAGATGACACCACCCTTATGGCAGAAAGCAAAGAAGAACTGAAGAGCCTCTTGATGAAGGTGAAAGAGTGAGTGAAAAAGCTGGCTTAAAACTCAACATTCAAAAAATGAAGATAATGGCCTCTTGTCCCATCATTTCACAGCAAATAGATGAGAAAACAATGGAAAGAGTGACAGACTTTATTTTCTTGGGCTCCAAAATCACTGCAGATGGTGACTGCAGCCATGAAATTAAAAGACCCTTGCTCCTTGGAAGAAAAGTTATGACCAACCTAGACAGCATATTAAAAAGCAGAGACATTACTTTGCCAGCAAAGGTCCATGTAGTCAAAGCTATGGTTTTTCCAGTAGTCATGTATGGATGTGAGAGTTGGACCATAAAGAAGGCTGAGTGCTGAAGAATTGATGCTTTTGAATTGTGGTGTTTGAGAAGAGTCTTGAGAGTCCCTTGGACTGCAAAGAGATCCAACCAGTCCATCCTAAAGGAAATCAGTCCTGAATGTTTATTGGAAAGACTGATGCTAAACCTGAAACTCCAATACTTTGGCCACCTGATGAGAAGAACTGACTTATCTGAAAAGACCCTGATGCTGGGAAAGATTGAAGGCAGGAGGAGAAGGGGACGACAGAGGATGAGATGATTGAATGGCATCACCAACTCGATGGACCTGAGTAGGCTCTGGGAGTTGGTGATGGACAGGAAGTCTGGCATGCTGCAGTCCATGGAGTTGCAAACAGTCGAACACAACTGAGCGATGGAACTGAAATGAACTGAACTGAAACAATATTTCTTGAATAATCACTCGTATCCCAAATAGAGTTGATCTAATCCCGTCAGTAGCTTTTTAACCAAGATTCATGGGAATTAAAGATCTTTTCAAACCCTAAGTCTAGCAATTAATTACAGCAAACCTGTTCAATTGATGTAGAAAAATCATTTGACAAAATCCCACATCCATTCATGAAAAAAATATCTTGGCAAGTTCAGAATGGAGGGTGTTTCTATTAACTTGATAAAGATTACCAAGAAACCTACAGCTAACATCAACCATAATGGTGAAAGGCTGAATGTCTTCCCACTAACACTGGGAAATAGGCAAGGATGTCAATTCTCACCACTCTTATTCAACATAAATAGTATGGAAAGTTAGAGGCACTCCAATAAAAAAGGAAAAGAAATAGTAGGCATTGCAGATTAAGTGATTGTCCATGCAGAAAATCACAAGGAAGCTAAAAAAAAAAAAACCCTCCTGAAACTTAAAAGTGAGTTCAGTAAGGTTGGAGGATACAAAATTAACACAAAGTAAAGCATTCTTAGACTTGACACCAAAAGCATGATCCACAAAAAGAATAATAATAAATTATACTTCATCAAAACTAGAAGCTTTTGTTCGGTTGGAAGCCCATGTGAAAAGGATAAAAGAGTAATCTACAGATTAGTGGAAAAGATTTGCAAAACATATGTCCAACAAAGGACTAAAATATATAAAGAATTCTCAAAACTCAACAGTAAATACATCCAATTTAAAAATGGCAAATAAATTAGTAGTCCAGGATTAACATACACACACTACTACATATAAAATAGCTAAACAATAAGGACTTGGATAGCACAGGAAACTATACTCAATATCTTGTAGTAACCTATATGGAAAAGAATCTGTAGAAGAATATATATATGTATAACTAAATCACTTTGCTGTACACTTGGAAGTAACACAACATTGTAAATTAACTATACTTCAATTTTTAAAAAAAGAGATAATAGGCAAAAGACATGAATAGTTCATTGAAGAGGTTATATAGATAGCAAATAATCACAGTAAAAGAGGTTCAACATTCCTAGGCATCAGGGAAATGCAAGTTAAAACCACAATGTGACATCACTACACACTTACCAGAATGGCTAAAATTGAAAAAAAGTGACAATACTCAATGCTGACAAGAATGCAGAGAAACTGGACCACTCATACACTGCTGGCAGAATAGAATATGGTACAACCACTTTGGCAAACAATCTGACAGTTTTATATAAAACGAAGTGTTCAACTATTACACTTTGGGGCATTCATCCCAGAGAAACAAAAATCTATTCTCACACAGAAACCTGCACACAAATACTCATAACAGAGGCTTTTTTGGTAATAGCAAAAAATTAGAATCATCCCAGATGCCTTTTAACAGGTGAATAGCTAAAAAGTGATATATCCACACCATGGAATCTTACTTTGCAGTGGAAAGAAATGAACTATGGGTAAACACAACAACCTGGATGACTCTCCAGAGAATGATGCTAAGTAAATAAAAGCCAATCCTGGGCTTCCCAGGTGGTTCGGTGGTAAAGAATCTGCCTGCCAGTGCAGGAGATGCAGGTTCAATTCCTGATCTGGGAAGATCCAACATGCCATGGAGCAATTAAGCCCATGTCCCACAATTATTGAGCCTATTCTTTAGAGCCCACAAACCGCAACTGAGCCTGTGTACTGCAACTACTGAAGCCCACGCACTCTAGAGCCCGTGCTCTGCAACAAGAGAAGCCACCACAATGAGAAGCCCATGCACTGCAGCTAGAGAGTAGCCCCCACTTGCCACAACTAAGAAAAATCTGCACTGCCAGGAGCCAGCATGAGGAATCCTGCCCATGGCAAAGGTCATGAGGAAGGAAGCCTGACAAAACGCAAGGACGTGATCAGGCTTCAGGGGTTCCCCCTGGAATTTCCTGAGCATCCACCCCCCAAAACCAGAGTCTGCCTGCTTTACTGTGTTATGCTTTCCCCCTACTCTTCTGACATTAACAGGGGGCTGTTCCCCAACCACCTTTTTCTGGAAAAAAATTAATTTAGAGCTTTTAGATAATAAGTCTCCTGGGCATAATACAGGTGTTTCAATCCAAAACCCCCTCTGATGTCTTTCTAGCCTGCCTGCAGGACTCGTACAGCTGCACATGTGATGTTTGCGGCCTCCCTACCGACCACGGGAGGCACAGGAAACTTAAAACATCCTAGGAATGTAGGGGCTTCCGAGGAGTCAAAATCATTAGAATAGGACTGATTAAAGGTTTCATTTTAGAGCCAATACTTGCTGCCAAATTTTCATATCTTTTATTTGTAGATATAGTTGGTATATAGAAAAACAGGTAGTAGACCCGGTATTAGCAACATTAGATCTTTGAGTTAAGTACTTTCTTTGTTATAACCCACTGCACCTTTGTTCTACAGGAATGTAACTTTATTTAGTAATTTGAGGGTGATGCAGAGTAAAGAAAAAACACTTCTAGGGAAAAGGAGTTTTCTGGTTGATAGACAATTATCCAGGAAGAGAGCCATAAAAATGTTAACAGGCCTCTTGGCCAGAAGATAATGTAAACCACCTGAGACCTTTTGTACACGGGAGGGTATGCAAAAAGCAAGCCTGGTCTCAATGAGGGTCAGGACTGCTGCCCCTGCATAACTCTGCATATTCCATTATTCCTTTATGTATAACTTGGGGTATATAAGCTGATTTTGAAAAATAAAGGTTTTGGAGTCTTGCACTGATGCTGGGCTTCCCCATGTCGTTCTTTTCTCCCCTTTTTCGGCTGAATTCCCATCTGGAGCGGGGAGGCTCACCATGTCTACTTACTTGCCCTGGCTGCTAAGATCCACGCAAAAGGGAGCCTAAGGTGGGGCACCCTTCGATATTCAAGTGGGCGCCAGTGGCCTAACGTAGATGGTGCAAACCTCTTGTCTCGAGGTTTTATTGGTTTTCCCCATAAACCAAGTTATTCAGCCTCCTTTTCTCCACCTAAATTTCCTGCTATACTATTTCTTCCTAATCTAATCTTATACCTCTAAATAAATAAGTTTTTCCTCGCCAATGCCGTCCCTGCTTTGAATCACCCTGGATCCACCAGGGCTGGACCCCGGCACTGCACAGCGATGAAGACCCAGTACAGCCAAAAATACAAATAAATAAATAGATAAACTTTTAAAAAGCAAATCCTTAAAGGTTACATATTATATGATTTCATTTGTTAATGTTTTCAAAATGACAAAATTTTAGAAACAGAGGACAGATTATTTGTAGTTGTCAAAGTTTAGGGATGCAAGAAGCAGAGATGTGGGGAAAGGGAGGAAGGTGGGCGTGTTTATGAAAGGGCAACATGATGGATCATTACAGTGTTGAAACCATTAGCCATTCTGTATCTTGACTGTGTTGTTGGACACGCAAGCCAACACAGGTAATAGAACTGTATAGAACTTAATACACGCACACACACACGAATGAGTACAAGTAAAACTAGAGAAATCTGAATAATATCAGTGGATTGTGTGCAGGTCAATATTCTGGTTGTTATGCCATAGCTTTACAAAACGTTACAATTGGGGGAAACTGGGTAAAGTGTACAAGGGATCTCCAGCTGCTTGTGAACCTACAGTTATCTCAATGAAAATTCATTAAAAGAAGCAAATCCAAAAGTCCACACCCTGCAGGCAGTTGAACAATAACTGAATGTCCGTTTGTACTAGAGAGACCACAGAAGCCATGGAGAATGGCCTCCGTCTTTGAAGGGCTTACGAACGTGTTTCATCTCATTCACCTTTTGTGAACAAGAGATCACTTGCACAAATGACCTGCATGAGTTTTGCTGTCTGTATATTTTAAAGTGGTGATAATCCATACTAATTCATAGGGGACTGTGGACTTAATTGCCATTTGCTCCTTCACTTTAGACCAAATTGTATTATTGTAACCACTGGGAGCTAGAGGACAGAGGTATGGAGTAGCTGAATATTCATGAAGCATTTTGTTGCGGATGTACCTGCCAACAGAATATTAAGTAGAACATTTGCTAAGGTACCAAATTCTGCTTGTGATTTGGGTATATCACCTCATATTAAATCTTTGCATTTTTCTAGACCACATTTCACATCTGATTTTTCTTTCAATCACGACCTCTGGAAATATAATTCGGAGTGTGTTTATTAGATTTGTGAGAGATATTGGTGACCAGAAACTGTCACAGACACATCTGCCTATGGGGTAGAAGAAATACAAAATGAGCATCTTTAAGATGATGAGGAAAAAAAAATTGTTTTCAAAATGGTGTCTGTATTCAGTTTCCAGGCAAGGACACAAAAAATGAATCCTGTAATAGAGAGAGAGATAGGCTAGAAGTTTCCATCTCTGAATCCATAGATGAATGTCACCCTGTGCAGGAGAATACAAATAAGGAGGTTTGAACGAACTTCAAACAGCCCTTGCTTATCATTCATGATGAAAAATGAGTATCACACAGAGAATTGATGTACAGGGGCAAAACCAAATCACCTTTTAGCAAGAAGAGCCCATCAGAGCATCCTATCAGAACTGATAATTGGACAGAAGGCTTAATAGTGGGCCAGACAAATGTCTTAGATAGTATGTAAACTATAAAATCAATCACTGCATATTTTAAGAATGGTTAGTTCATAAAGTAATTCAAAACAGCTAGAGCATTAGATTAATTAATGGGCTTCCCCGGTGGCTCAAACAGGAAAGAATGTGCCTGCAAAGCAGGAGTTTCGGGTTCGATCCCCCAGTCAGGAAGATCCTCTGGAGAAGGAAATGGCTACACACTCCAGTATTCTTGCTGGAGAATTCCATGGATTAATTTAATAAATCTTAGCAAATCAACAGCTTCATTCACACAATGACCTTATGCTTTGATACAGGGTAGATATGGCAGAACTGACTCAATTCATGTTACTTTATTCTTTTCCAAGAAGCAATTTCTCAAATGCATTAACTGAGTGATTTAATCTACATACCTTGAGGAAGACTCTTCACCTTCATACATTCCCAAGTCAGAACAAATCTTTGTTGGATCATGTGTCTGAGCTGAGAATAGGCAATTATGCTCAACATACCTAGAGAGGAATTTTAGTTTGTGATCAGTCCCTAACTGTCACTTCAAGAAATTTTGGTCAACATCCATTCCTTTTAAAAATACATTAGATTTTTGTCATATCTAAAGCCTGGAAACAACTTAAAAGTCTTTCAAAGGGAGCTCATTGAATAAATTATACCATAGCTCTATCCTATATAATCAGAAAGCCCTATTTTTTCTGACATTGAAATATCTCCAAAATATACTATAAAATGTAAAAAAAAATACAGAGGACTATGCTTATGATCATGATCTCAAATGTGAAAGAGAAAAATGAAGAATATTTACACTGAAACACAGTTTTAAATTGTTTCTGCAAGGATATATAAAAAAATTAATCATTACTTTAGGGGGGAAGCACTTGGGCTAAGGGATTGAAGTGGAAGGAGACTTTCACTTTATATCTTTATGCATTGTTTGAATTTTAGCCATGCATGTCATTACTTTTAATTTAAAAACTGAATCAATTTTAATGAATAGTTAAATTAATAAAATAACTAGCAAAAATGGTAAATCAATTTAAACTATAAAAGCTTATATCCTTTTGTCTTGAAACTGTACTTTTAATCATGTGTCCTATGATATTACAAGTCCATGTACACCAAGATGTGTGTACAAGAAACTTTACTGTAGCATTATTTGTAACTTCAGAGTTGGAAGCAATTTAAATGCCCATTGATGGTGAGTTAGTCAAATAAATTATAGTACACCTATACAATGGAACGGAGAAGGCAATGGCACCCTACTCCAGTACTCTTGCCTGGAAAATCCCATGGACGGAGGAGCCTGGAGGGCTGCAGTCCATGGGGTCACTGAGGGTCGGACACGACTGAGCGACTTCACTTCCACTTTTCACTTTCATGCATTGGAGAAGGAAATGGCAACCCACTCCAGTGTTCTTGCCTGGAGAATCCCAGGGACTGGGGAGCCTGGTGGGCTGCCGTCTCTGGGATCGCACAGAGTCGGACACAACTGAAGTGACTTAGCAGTAGCAGTAGCATACAGTGGAATATGAAACCCCAAAACGAATGAAGTGGGTATATTGCTAAACATCTGATGTGTCCATCATAGCTAAAATAAATCAAATTGTAAAACTACGTGAACATGTGTATATTACTTTTGTTTTTTAAACTATACACATACATTACACTCTTGCATACATACACACATTATAAATCCACAGGAAAAATATTCTAAAAGAAAAATGACACCTCTGTGGAGAGGATACAGGGTAGGTTTTACTGTATACTTCATGTACTTCTGTATTATTTGAATTTATTTTATTCACAACAATATGGATTGCATTTATAATATTTTTAAATAAAGAGATGCTTTAAAACTACTCTAAAATGAAATTACTAATGATTAGCACCTTTGCCTTGATTCTTATTAAATAATAAACAGCTTTATTAAAATAAACCCCTTGTTTATTTCTGAAATATCTACAACTACAATGAATACTTGTTTATTAAACTCAGGTAGTGTTCATGGTTTTCAGCAAATGTTCCCCCAAAGCCTTGTTCTCATGAATATATAAATATATACATATATAATTTATGAGTAAATAGATTTATTGAGAATTATAACCTAGTAATATGCTCATTACAATTTATTTGGCTTCCCTGGTGGCTCAGAGGTTAAAGCATCTGCCTGGAGTGCTGGAGACCCGGGTTCCATCCCTGGGTTGGGAAGATCCCCTGGAGAAGGAAATGGCAACCCACTCCAGTACTCTTGCCTGTAGAATCCCATGGAGGGAGGAGCCTGGTAGGCTACAGTCCATGGGGACACAAAGAGTCGGACACGACTGAGCGACTTCACTTCACTTCACTTCAATCTTTCTATGGAACATAAATAACAATTTATTAGGCAAAAGCTGAAGTAACATGCAGTAACCACTCCTATTTATTCAGATAATTGCCCTCTTTTTCCCAGATGTCAGATGGCAGCATGGAGGTAGAAGAAATTCTGTGGTGTTATAGTTCCTTCAGTGGGGAGCAGGCAGTGATCATAGCTGATAACCAGGTGGGTTAGCAGCAGCAGCAGCAATTCGCTTCAAAGGAAGCTTCTAAGACAGTGTCTCATAACATTTTGGGGGGCCACAGACTCCTTTGAGTTAGTCCTGCAAGCCATGGAGGGCGAAAAGAATGGCTTTGCAACAGGACAGATCTTTGTTCAAATCCCTAGTCTGCTACTTATTTGATGGGTAACCTTCAGCAATTTATTTAAACTCTCAGAGCCTCTCTTTCCTCATCCATAAAGTGCCTGGCACACAGCAAGGACTCAGTAAAAGGCAGCAATTATGTTATTTTAGAATATGATGAAAACTACAGACTGTCCTTAGGGGAAAAAAATTCACCTTACATTTTTAGCATGGTGCATACCATCTCAAGGGCTTTGCTCACCCATCAAAGCCATTCTGCACCTCAGGTTAGAAACCCCTGGTCTAAGGTTTGAAAAAAACATTTGAAGACACGAGAATAATAAAAATAACATTTTCTACTCCTTTTACTAACTGTTATTTTAGGTTGTGTTTTCTTTTGCTTGTTCATTGTATTGGATTATTTGTATATTATGTCCACTAGGACTTAATGAGAACAAGAGGATAGATTGTACATTAAAAAGTGTACAAAAGAGAAAAAACAAATGAGGGCCATCTAACACTTTAACACTTCAGTTAGATTTAGTCATTTACCAGCAAAGTGTAGGAAAGACCATTGCCATTCACTGGCCAGATTAGGCTTTCAAAGACCACCACTAAGTATATGAATTTAATAGAGCCATATTTCTGGTTCCTTCCATCAAAGATAAAGTTACTTGAAACTGCTTTGAGTGAGCTGTTCAGGCTTAACCCACTAGTCCCTAGCTCAGTTTTTGTAAGCAGAGCCAGCTTGGACTTTTCACTTTCATTTTCAAGCCTTCACAACAGAGAAAAACCAAATGCCTTCAGGTAGTAGCTCAAAGGAATAGCTCTCCTGTTCCTTTGCATTAGTCTGAGCTCAAATAAATACAGAAAGCTTCCAGAATGTGCCTCTGCCATTAACTCAAACAGCATCCAGACCATTGGTGAAAATCTATCTCCAGAGTCAGTAAGAGCCTTATTAGGCATAGATATAGCTCTTAATCCCTCTTTACCCCCTCCCAAATCCATAAGAACAGTAAATAATATTCCTCTAAGAATAAATAAACATTTCAGGATATGAGAAAAAATTCTATCTGGATGCTGTTATCAATGACTTCGCCCACGCTTTGGCTGCTGCTGACAATGATGGAGAAGATTGGATTTGAGAAGTGGGGTCATCCAGAGAAAAAAAATCTTAAATTTCCTCCTTAAAAATGGAAAGAAATACATGTGTAATTCCAAAAACCCAATTTTCTTACAAGAGTTTCATTTTAAATGATTCTCCCACATCGCTATTGCTTTCAAAAGAAAAATTAATTGGTACACCAATACTATTTCCCACTAAAAGGGACTAGGGTTCTTTGGTAAAATGGCTGAGTCTTGGGCTGAGTGGGAAAAGTACAAGATGAGCCTGTAACACTAGTATTGTGCTAGAAACTAAGGAAGTACTCAAAAAATAATGGGAATATGTCAAAAGGACACAAGAGCCAGATTGAAGGACTCCCACTGGCCAAATCTGGGCCAATCTGACCATGAAAATAAATGATAGCAACAGACTGTAACCTATTGAATAAACTGAGTCCATGAGTCCATGCTGATATAAACATATAAACAATCAGAGGAATAAATAAGTAAATGTGGAAGAAGAAGACACTCTTCCTCACAATAGAATACTAACTAATAAATATGGGAAAATGATGGAACTCTAAAAATCATCATTTTGTAGTCATTATAATAATAAGTGATTGAGGCATGAATCATCAATAGATATAAAACTACCGGGTGAAAGTTTAATAAGAACAGGATATTGACATAGTTTCCAAATATCTCCCAGGAAATTACTTAATTACAAAGGAAAAAATAGTAACTTTGCAGTGGAGAAATCTAACAGTCATTATCAGAATCAATTGATCAAAGTTACCATCAGCAGTAATGAGACCAATTGGAATCATAAAAGGCAGGGAAAGACAAAGGATCTGTTTCAGATAGAATCTATAAAGACTCATAACTAAATCAAATGCATGATCTGAGTTGGATCCTGGACCAAGTAAAACAAGAGAAATTATTAGGACAATTGGATAAATTTGAATATGGACTATGAATTAGATATTAGTATTATATCAATGTAAAACTTCCTGATTTTGACCACTGTACTGTGGTTATGTAAGAAAATTTCCTTATTCTCAGGGAATTACACACTGAGATATTAAGGGATTGAAATGAAGTCTTATATCTGCAACTTAATCTCAAATTATTAAGAAATAATGTGTGTGTATGTGTGTGGGTGTGGGTGTGGGTGTGAGAGAGAGTGTGTGTATGGAGTGGGGGAAAATAAGGAGAGCGAGAGGGAGAAAGATAAAACATATGAGGAAATTGGAACAGTCAGTGAAGCTGGGTAGAGAATATATAGAAATTTTTGTCCTATTCTTGAGATTTTTCTGTAAGTTTGAAGTCATATCAAAATACAAGACAGAAAATAATATCTGCTTTAAGTTAAAAGAAAAATGACAAAACTGTGGCAACCTTAGGCCCCTCTGAGGAAGACAGAACCTGAGCCTAGGAGTGGGTTGTTTAGAGTTGCTAAGAAAGACAATTCATCAGTTACTCACAGCAGCGTAGTTTCACAGCAACAGTTGGAATGATCTTGTTGACAAGCCAAACATCCTTTTCCCAATTAAACACATTTCCTCTCAGACACTTCATAAACTCTTCATTTCCCAGGATGTGGTCCCAGAGTTGAAAGTAGTACAAGCTGCTGGTGAACCTAGGAACCAGGCCTTGAACCTGGTCATTGCCTTTCTTAAGAAAATGTCCTAGGACCAGAGTCTCATTAGGCGCTAGGTTTTGTGGTTGATCCATAATTACCAGTATCCTTTTCTTATTCAGGAATAGCTCTAATCTGCCTTTCACACCATTCCATACCAACAATACTGTGTGCCACTGAAATGGAATCAGGTGGTAACGGATGTGAAAGGTCTTGCCAAAGTTGTACACAATTAGTTGCTGATGATCTCCCGAGAGTTCAAGTTCTACGTCTTCTCTGCCCAGGAAAGTATTATTAGTAATGTAGGAGAAAGCCGTCCAATCGCTTGATTTGACACTCACAAATCGCAAATCAAGGCCTACTGTGAATTGACTTAGTCCAGGAATATTGTTGGTCAGGCTTTGCCATATGTGTCAGCTTTGCCATAAAAATCCAGCCTTTTTCCTTTTAGTGAGAGTGCATCTGTCCACATTTGGGGGAAGGGAAAAGAGAAAACAAATGAAATTTCAGTAACAAAAAATCAATTTTAACATCTTCCTTAGCCATAGAGTCAAATCCAGATTGTACAAGACTATTATGAGCCAATACTGGTGCACATAAACCAAAAGAGCAGATATTTTAAAAAATCACCTCTATTTGACATGTGACTTTATTTTGGTAGAAGAGCTTCTTCCTAATTATATTTAGCCTGGGATAGTATGAAAGTTTGGAGAAGGCAATGGCAACCCACTCCAGTACTCTTGCCTGGAAAATCCCATGGATGGAGGAGCCTGGTAGGCTGCAGTCCATGGGGTCGCAAAGTCGGGCACGACTGAGCAACTTCACTTTCACTTTTCACTTTCATGCATTGGAGAAGGANATTATATTTAGCCTGGGATAGTATGAAAGTTTGGAGAAGGCAATGGCAACCCACTCCAGTACTCTTGCCTGGAAAATCCCATGGATGGAGGAGCCTGGTAGGCTGCAGTCCATGGGGTCGCAAAGTCGGGCACGACTGAGCAACTTCACTTTCACTTTTCACTTTCATACACTGGACAAGGAAGTGGCAACCCACTCCAGTATTCTTGCCAGGAGAATCCCAGAGACGGGGGAGCCTGGTGGGCTGCCGTCTATAGGGTCGCACAGAGTCGGACACAACTGAAGCGACTTAGCAGCAGCAGCAGCAGTATGAAAGTTAGATTAGTGTTCCCAGAGGCCACAGCACACACCAACTGAACAATTTGGGGGAGGGGGCAGTTAGAAGTGTGTGGCTAGTGGTGGGGAGAGGCCAGGAAAAGGCAGCTTGGACTTAAAATTTGCTGCACATCATACTCACTCATACAATCAAAAGATGACCATTTCCATCTACCTAACTGCCTTATTATATTCACATTGCAACAGCAATTTATTTCTCCAATGCATTTTGCTGATCCAAATTACCTGATTTATTCTGCCTCTGGAGATGGCTTCTCACTGAGGCACTGACAGGGGCCTGAAGGATGGACGACATTGGAGCTGCAGGGCTTCTGTTTGCATTCAGGAGGGGTGCAGTGGCACTGCCCGGAGTGCAACCTGATTCCCTCCTACCATTTCTTCACTAAGAGGGCTGCAGCAGCTTTAAGAGGCTCGAGATGGCCATGGACCTGGTTACCACTGACTCTAGAGTCAGATGACCTGGGTTGGAATCCCAGCTCTGACACTCTTCAGGTAGGTCACTTTGAGCAAGTAACATAACCTCCCAATGCGTCAATGTTTGCTTCAGTAAAATGAGAATTTAGGGCCACAAAGTTTCATGAATGCACAACCCAAGGTCACCACCAAATAAGTCTCCTACCTATCAGCCTTACAAGATTGATTGAGGATTAAGTGAGATGATGTGTGTTCTCAAACATTACTGAAGGACATGTGCATTGGTCCAGTCTTTTGGCAGGCAATTTGGCCGAATCTATGAAGGACAGAATAAAGGACAGAAATGGTATGGACCTAACAGAAGCAGAAGCTATTAAGAAAAGGTGGCAAGAATACCCAGAACTATACAAAAAAGTCTTCATGACCCAGATAATCACGATGGTGTGATCACTCACCTAGAGCCAGACATCCTGGAATATGAAGTCAAGTGGGCCTTAAGAAGCATCACTACGAACAAAGCTAGTGGAGGTGATGGAATTCCAGTTGAGCTATTTCAAATCCTAAAAGATGATGCTGTGAAAGTGCTGCACTCAATATGCCAGCAAATCTGGAAAACTCAGCAGTGGCCACAGGGCTGGAAAAGGTCAGTTTTCATTCCAATCCCAAAGAAAAGCAATGCCAAAGAATGCTCAAACTACTGCATGATTGCACTCACCTCACATGCTAGCAAAATAATGCTCAAAATTCTCCAAGACAGGCTTCAACAGTACTTAAACTGTGAACTTCCAGATGTTCAAGCTGGTTTTAGAAAAGGCAGAGGAACCAGAGATCAACTTGCCAACATCTGCTGGATCATCAAAAAGGCAAGAGAGTTCCACAAAAACTTTTGCTTTATTGACTATGCCAAAGCCTTTGACTATGTGGATCACAACAAACTGTGAAAAGTTCTTCAAGAGGTGGGAATACCAGACAACCTGACCTGCCTCTTGAGAAATCTGTATACAGGTCAAGAAGGAACATTAGAACTGGACATGGAACAACAGACTGGTTCAGGAAAGGAGTACGTCAAGGCTGTATATTGTCACCCTGCTTATTTAACTTATATGCAGAGTACATGATGAGAAATGCTGAGCTAGATGAAGCACAAGCTGGAGTCAAGATTGCTGGGAAAAATATCAATAACCTCAGATATGCAGATGACACCACCCTCATAGCAGAAAGTGAAGAAGAACTAAAGAGCCTCTTGATGAAAGTGAAAGAGGAGAGTGAAAGAGTTGGTTTAAAACTCAACATGATCTGAGAAAACTAAGATCATGGTATCCAGTCCTATCACTTCATGGCAAAGAGATGGAGAAACAATGGAAACAGTGACAGATTTTATTTTGGGTGGCTCCAAAATCATTGCAGATGGTTACCACAGCCATGAAATTAAAAGACACTTGCTCCTTGGAAGAAAAGCTATGACCAGTCTAGACAGCATATCAAAAAGCAGAAACATTATTTTGCCGACAAAGGTCTGTCTAGTCAAAGCTATGGTTTTTCCAGTAGTCGTGTATGGATGTGAGAGTTGGACCATAAAGAAAGCTGAATGCCAAAGAACTGATGCTTTTGGACTGTGGTGCTGGAGAAGACTCTTGAGAGTCCTTTGGACTGTAAGGAGATCCAACCAGTCCATCCTAAAGGAAATCAGTCCTGAATATTCATTGGAAAGACTGATGCTAAAGCTGAAACTCCAATACTTTGGCCACCTAATGGGAAGAACTGACTCATTTGAAAAGACCCTGATGCTGGGAAAGATTGAAGGCAAGAGGAGAAGGGGACGACAGAGAATGAGATTGTTGGATGGCATCACCGACTCAAAGGACACGAGTTTGAGTAAACTCCAGGTGTTGGTGATGGACAGGGAGACCTGGCATGTTGCAGTCCATGGGATCGCAAAGAGTCGTCGGACACAACTGAGAGACTGAACTGAACTGAACAAGGATATTTATTGCAGCATTGTTTGTAACTGAGAAAAAAATAGGAAAATCTCTATGTCTATCAAGAAGTGACTAGTTAATTGTTATCTGCATACAATGGAATCATAAAGCAAGGTAGACACATAGAGTTGTGGAGAGATTTCCAAAGTTTACTATTATGTGAAATGGGAGTTACATAAATGGCAGAAAGTATTATCTATGTGCCAGATCCTATTTCAAAAATAAGAGAAAAATGTGTGTACTGGCAAATATTAGAAAAAATCTGAAAGAATATATACCAAACAGGTAAGAATGAGTATCTTTAGGTTTGATGGTTTACGGGATTTTTACTTTCTATGTTATTTATTTCAGTAACGTTTACAATCTTTATAAATAAGGCATTATATTTCTAATCAGAAAAAAGGTGGATGTGTGGATAAATGATAGATAGATAGAAACTACTTGTGGCCATACTTGGGGTTCTGCAGATAGAGGTAACTTCTGCTTGTGTGTGTGTTAGTCGCTCAGTCATGTCCGACTCTTTGCATCCCCATGGACTGTAGCCTGCTAGGCTCCTCTGTCCATGGAATTCTCCAGTCAACAATACTGGAGTGGGTTGCCATTTCCTTTTCCAGGGGATCTTCCCAACCCAGGGATCGAAGCTGGGTCTCCTGCATTGCAAGCAGAATCTTTACCATCTGGGCTACTTTGAGCAGAATGTGGTGTAGTGAAATCCATAAAGGCCAGATTCAGGCCCCAGTTTTAACCCTTCCCTAGTTGCATGAACATGGGAAATGAATGCAGGTAAAAGCATTTAAATATTTTAAATTTTTTTATTGAAGTATAGTTGATTTACAATGTTGTTTAGCCTCAGGTGCTCAGCAAAGGGATTCAGATATATATATACCAGTGAACCAGTGAAGTTGCTCAGTCATGTCCGACTCTTTGTGACCCCATGGACTGTAGCCTACCAGGCTCCTCCATCCATGGAATTTTCCAAGCAAGAGTACTGGAGTGGGTTGTCATTTCCTTCTCCAGGGGGTCTTCCTGACCCAGGGATCAAACCCAGGTCTTCCACATTGCAGGCAGTTGCTTTACCGTCTGAGCTACCAGGGAAGCCCACGTATACACACACACATTCTTTTCCAGATTTTTTTCCATTATAGGTTATTATAAGATATTGAATATAATTCCCTGTGATATATGGTTATCTATGCTGTATATAATAGAGTGTATATAGTAGTGTGTACATGTTAATCCTAAATTCCTAATTTATCCCTCTCCCATGTGAAAGCTTTTAAGACAGTATCTGGCACATAGTGAGCACTATATGAATGTTAAATAAACTAACATCACTTCTCTATGCCTTGTTCCTCCATGGTAAAACAGGAGGAATAATGACCTATCTCGCAGGGATGTTATGAAAGTAGATTCAATAAGTAACAAATTCAGGCAATAACTAACGCTTTGGTCACATATGTGAGAAAGATGGTAAACTGTAAAGCTCCATATAAATGTCAGCTGCCCTGTTTGCCATTGTCATTATCAGAGGTCTCTTCTCCCACCAGCTCTTTTGCGCCCTCACACATGCAAGCACATCCACACTGAGCCCTTTCTGCAGCCTCCAGGCCCCAAGCAGGGCTCCAAGGAGGCCGGGCTGTGATGAGGTGGAACAGGAGCTTTGTCCTTCTGTTTGGCCAGCCAACCAGCGCTCTCTGCTGGGCCTCTCCAGGGCCTGCTTCAAAGCCACTTGTGTTTTGCATATGATTAAACTATGCACTGCAGATGTCTGCTTGGCTGCTGCCATCTGTTCCCTGGCAATTTTCAAGTTCAAATTGCATGATTGCTCCCCTGAAGTGTGTTCTCTCTTGATTTGGCTCCTCTGTGTCTCTTTGCCTCTACCCTCTGTTTCCTTTTATTTTAAATTACATTTATTGTTTCTCCCCTTTTAGAAAAAGAAGTGTTTTTTTTTCCATTATAAAAGTGATACTGTACATGCTTTTTAAAAGAAAAAAATAGAAAGTATTAGAAAGTAAAAAGAACAAAGTCAGCCAGAGTCCCACCACCCAGAGACAACCATTGTAAACATTTTACAATATTTGCTTTGTTCCATACATGGTTTTTGCTTGTTTCTATGTTACTGAGAACATATTGTGTGAAAAATGTGGTGCCCTGCTTTCCTCACTTAACATTATGACATATGTGTGTTCTGTGTTAGAGAAACCCTATCGTAAACCTCATTTCAGTGACAAAGTTACAGCCACCAGGAGTGCCAGGCACCATTGTATTTGTATTGATAAAACACATATAACATAAAATTCACCATTTTACTCATTTTAAAGTGTACAATTCGGTGATATTTAATACATTCACAATGGTGTACAAACATCTCCATTATCTATTTCCAGAACATTTTCATCACTCCCAAAGGAAACCCTGTACCAATTAAGCAGTCACTCTCCTCGGCTTGGCCCCTGGCAACCACTAATCTGCTTTTTGTCTCTGTGGATTTGCTTATTCTCGACATTTCCTACAAATGAAATCATACGGTGTGCCTCCTTGTGTCTGGCTTATTCCACCCAGCATAATGTCTTAACGGTTCATCTGCGTCATAGCATGTGTCAGTACTTCACTCTTTTACATGGCTGAATAATATTCCATTGCACGGGTATACCACATTTCAAAAATTAATTAATCTATTAATGGATATTTGGGTTGTTTCTACCCTTTGGCTATTATGAATAGTGCTGCTATGAACATTCATGCTATTTGTTGTACTTGAACATGTTTTCATTGCTTTTGTGTGTATAAGGAGTGGGTCATAGAGTAATTTTATGTTTAACTTACTGAATAATAGCCAAACTGTTTTCCACCAGCAATCTATGAGGGTTCCAACTTCTTTACCTCCTTGCCAACCATTGTTTTCTGGGGTTTAAGAAATATTATAGCCATCCTACAGGGTGTGAGTGGCATCTCGTTGTGAGTTTGATTTGCATTTCCCTAACGACTAATGATATTGACCATCTTTTCATGTGTTTGTTGGCTATTTACATATTTTCTTTGGCGAAAAGTCTATTGAAGTCCTTTGCCCATTTTTTTAAACTGGATTGTCTTTTTGTTGTTATAAGCACTCTTAATGTATTCTGTGTACTAGGACCTTATAAAATATGTTGAAATATATGACCTGCATATATTTCCCCTTCTGTAGGCTGTTTTTTTCTTTTTCTTTTCTTTTTTGGCCATGCCATGCAGCATGCAGGATCTTAGTTCCCAAACCAGGGATAGAACTCATGTCCCCTGCAACAAAATTGCAGAGTCCTAACCACAGAACTACCAGGGGCTTCCCAGGTGGTGCTAGAGGTAAAGAATCAGCCTGCCAATGCAGGAGATGCAAGAGATGCAGGTTTGATTCCTAGGTTAGGAAGATCCCCTGAAGGAGGACATGGCAACCCACTCCAGCATTCTTGCCTGGAAAATTCCATGGATAGAGGAGCCTGAAGGGCTACAGTCCATGGGATTGCCAAGAGTCAAACACAACTGGGCAACTGAACACAGCACAGCAACAACTGAACTGCCAGGGAAGTCCCTGTAGGCTATCTTTTAGCTTTTGTGATAATGTCTTTTGATGCACTAAAGATTTTAATTTTGTTGAAGTATAATTTACCTATTTTTCTTTTGTTCTTGTTCTTTTGGTGTCATTTCTAAAAATCTACTGTCAAATCTACTTCAAGATCATGATTATTTACCTCTATGCTTTCTAATAAAAATTTTATAGTTGTAGTTCTTATATTTAGCTCTTTCATCCATGTTAATTTTTGTATATGATGTGAACTTCATTCTTTTACCTGTGTTTCAGTTCAGTTCAGTCGCTCAGTCGTGTCCGACTCTTTGCGACCTCATGAATCGCAGCACGCCAGGCCTCCCTGTTCATCACCATCTCCCGGAGATCACTCAGACTCACGTCCATCG
>SJYT01013441.1:234123-269537 GCA_006410635.1 Cephalophus harveyi | reverse complement strand
ACTTTCTCGCTCTCCTCTTTCACTTTCATCAAGAGGCTTTTGAGCTCCTCTTCACTTTCTGCCATAAGGGTGGTGTCATCTGCATATCTGAGGTTATTGATATTTCTCCCGGAAATCTTGATTCCAGCTTGTGTTTCTTTCAGTCCAGCGTTTCTCATAATGTTATGTATACAATGGATATATGTTTATATAACCAGTTTTCCCATCACTTTTTGTTGAAGATTACTTTTCCTCATTGAATGGTCTTGGTACCCTTGAGATCATTCAATGAGGAAAAAGTAATTAATTGACCAGACGTATACGGGTTTCTTTCTGGACTCTAATTCTGTTCCATTAATCCATGTCTATCCTATGCCAATAATGTATTGTTTTGATCATTGTAGCTTTGTATTAAGTTTTTAAATCAGGAGGTATGAGTCTTCTAATTTTGTCCTTTTTCAAGGATTTGTTGCCTATTCAGTGTTCCTTGCAATTCCATATGAATTTTGGGATCAGTTATTCCACATTTGTAAAAAAGAGCATTGGAATTTTGATAGGGTTTGCATTGAATCTAGAGATCTCTTTGGGGTATATTGCTATCTTAATATTAAATCTATAAACATGGGAGCTTTTCTATTTATTTAGGTCTTCTTTAATTTATTTTAGCAATGTTTGTGGTTTAAGTGTAGAAATCTTTCACCTACTTGGTTAAATTTATTCCTAGGCATTTTATTCTTTTAGATAGTATTGTAAACAAAGTTGTTTTCCTAATTTTATTTCAGATGCTCATTGCTGGTGCATAGAAATAGCACTAACTTGTGTATGTTGATATTGTATCCTGCAACTTTGCTGAATTTGTTTGCTAACTTAAATATCCTTTTTTTAAAATAACTGAGGATGTTCTTTATGTAAGATTATATTATCTGTGAATATAGTTTTATTTTTTCTTTCCAGTTTGGATGTCTTATTTCTTTTTCTTGCCCAATTGCTTTGACTAGAACTTCCAGTATAATATTGAATAGAAGTGGTGAAAATGGATATTCTAGTGTTGTTCCTCATCTAGAGGAAAAGCTTTCAGTTTTTCACCATTAAATATGATGTTCACTATGGGGTTTTCATAGATGCCCTTTACAAGTTGAGGAAGTTATATCCTATTTCTAGTGTGTTGAATGCTTTTATCATGAAAGAGTGTTGGATTTTGTCAAATACTTTTTCTACATCAATTAATATGATCATGTGTCTTTTCCCTTCAATCTATTCATGCAGTGTATTGTATTGACACGTTAATTTTTATATGTTGAACCACCTTTGCATTCCTGACATAAATTCTACTTGGTCAGGGTAGATAATCCTCTTACTGTGCTATTGGATTTTGTCTGTTAGTATTTTGTTAAGAATTTTTGCATCTGAGACAGGGTGCTCAGGGCCGGAGCACTGGGATGACCCTGAGGGATGAGATGGGGAGGGAGGTGGGAGGGGGGTTCAGGATGGGGAGCACATGTACACCCATGGCTGATTCATGTCAAGGTATGGCAAAAACCACTACAATATTGTAAAGTAATTAGCCTCCAATTAAAATAAATTAATTAATTTTTAAAAAAGAATTTTTGCATCAAAATTCATATAGGATATTGATCTGTATTTTTCTTTTCTCAGGATGTCTTTATCTGTCAGCTACCATTTTTAAACTCTCTAGCAGATTGATATAACAAGACCAGGCCCCAGGTCTTTCTCTGGCAGAGCCTGAGGAAAAATAATATTCTTGCCACAATAGTTACTCAGTATGTAATTTTGTTTTTTGCTAAATTCAAAAGCTGTTTGCCTGGTGATGCCAAGTTTAAGCAATTTTTTAAGCAGAATTGAATTCACTGAGCATTAAACAATGCCACTTTCCCCCAGAAGGCTCCTGCTTTTTATTATCTGATTTTCAGTGCAGTAGTATAACTGGAGCCTTGGCCCCTACTGCCAGTTTCCAGTGCCCAGCATAACAGTTGGCACATAGTAGGTCCTTTATTGCTATATACTGAATATAATGGCTGTGCCCTGTATTAGGGCACTGAGTTGGAGACTAACAAGTGGGTAGATGGAGGACTGTCCATTGTGCAAAAGTTATCAGCGATGTGAGTGAAGCATCCAGCATAGGATGACAGATTCTGAACTACAAACTAAACTTGTGCACCCTGCCCTCTGTTTTAGAAAATCTTTGGCAAAATATCAGGAGAGAGTTCACTCTCCCTATCAGACCCCAAAAGTAACAAATACGTTCATTGTAAAAGTCAGCGAGGGAATTCCTTGGCAGACCAGTGGTTAGGACTTGGTGCTGATCACTGCTATGACCCAGGTTTATTCCCTGGTCAAGGAACTAGATCTTGCAAGTAGCACAGCCAAAAATAAATAGATAATAGATAGATAGATACACAAATTTTAAAAAATAAAATAAGTAAAAGTCAGTGAATACAAAGTTTAAAATTCTAGGGACTTTCCTGGTGGTCCAGTGGTTGAGAATCCACACTTCCACTGCAAAAGGCACGGGTTAGATCCTGGGTTGGGGAACAAGATCTTACATACCATGTGGCCACACACACACAAAATTAGAACCCTAAGAGGTAGATAATCAGAATGATTTTTTTTAGCAAAGTCCCTTTGTTTTCTGAAGATAGGATTAGTAATCATCACATTATACTTGCTTTCCTGTCCTCTCTTAGTAAAGATTCTCCTTGAAATGTTAAAGTGCTTCAAAGGTTAGGGGACTGAGATTTCAGGAGTGCTGCTCTGCACCATCTTAGGAGGACTGAACAAATGGGGTTCCTCCCTGGCCAGGCACTGTGGGCATGACCTGGTCACTGTTTCTCCCCCATTAAGTAACCTGCTTTCCTCTACTTTACGCAAGAGTTCTGATCCAGAGACCCTGACCGAGTGTCTGAGTGGAATAAGTTGCCAGGGAGCTGTAAGCAAAGTACCACAAACAACAGAGATGTATTGTCTCACAGTTCCGGAGGCTAGAAGTCTGAGGTCAAAGTATAGGCAGGGTCGTTTCCTTCTGAGGCCCCTGAGGGAAAAATCTGTTCCTGGCCTCTCTCCTAGTTTCTGGTGGTTTACTGGCAATATGGGGTATTCTGTGGCTTCGGCTACATCACCCTAATTTCTGCCTTTATCCTCACATGGCCTTCTTCTTGTGTGCCTGTCTGTGTCCAAAGGTCCCCTTTGTATAAGGACCACCAGTCATATTGGATTAAGGGTCCATACTACTACAGTGTAACTTCATCTTTTTAATAATGTACTAATTACGTTTGTAATGACCCTATTTCCAAACACGGTCACATTCTCAGGTGCTGAGGGTTAAGACTTCAACATATGAATTGTGGGAGGGATACAATTCAACTCATAATACTGCATAAGGCTCAAAGCCCAGCTAACCACCTGGCAATACCTCCTGTCCAAGGAAGGAGAGGAATCAGAGCTGATTTGAAGGAAGGGGCTCCCTAGAGTCGTTGGCTGTACCAATCCTGTAAAGAATCTGCCAATTCTGAAGGTGAACATTCTGCCAAGGGTATACCATGCCTGCCTCAACGAAGGAAAAGTCATTACTCATAATAGGGCTCTTCTGGCTCTTAGTACACAAATCTTTGCAAAAGAATATCCAAGAACATTGAAAAATTTAGTAGACCAGCCTTGGCTGTCTAAGTAGATATAGTAGATATGTGCTTGATACTGGGGAGCTCCACTACCCACATCACTGTGGCCATCATATAGACAACCATCCACATGATGATGGCTACTGTCATCCACTGCCTATACTCCCTGCTGGTCTTGTGAGTAACCAACTATTCTTTAGATAAACCCTTGTACACTGTTTGGAGATTGCAAATTGGTGCATTCACTATGGAAAACAGTGTGGAGCTCCTCAAAAAACTAAAAATAGAGTTACCACATGATCTAGCAATTCTACCATCTGGTATATATTTGGAAAAAATGAAAACACTGATTAGAAAAGATACATGCACTGGTGATCAAAGTAGCACTATTCACAAAGCCAAAATATGGAAGGAACCTAAGTGTCCACTGACAGATGAACAGATAAAGAAGATGTGGCACTTATGGTACTATTTCCAAATTGAACCTTAATATTGATACAGCTTAATAAGGCAAAGGTATCCTGACAATGTTGGTATTACTAATATTTTGATATTATTGACAATAATATTTTATATAAGTATTAACATTTTTAAAAATATATATATATACACACATATACACACAATGGAATATTATGCATCCATAAAAAGAATGAAATTCAGCCACTTGCAGCAACTCAGATGGACCTAGAGAATATTATGTTTAGTGAAATAAGTCAGACAGAGAGAGATACAGTATGATATCATTTATACATGGACTCTAAAAAGTAACACAAATGAATGTATATGCAAAACAGACTCACAGATATAGGAAATAAACAAGCAGTGGAGGAAGGGATAATATAGGAGTAGGGGATTAAGAATTACACATTATTATGTACAAAATAAACTACAAGGATATATTATATAGCACAGGCAATTCTAGTCATTATCTTGTAATAACTCTTAATGAATTATAATCTGTAAAAATATTGTCACTATGCTGTACAGCTGAAACTAATATAATATTGTAAATCAATTATACTTCAATAAATTTTAACTGATTAAAACAGATGATATACTAACCTGGAACTTTACATATAGAAAAAAAAATTCCTACCATCAATGAATAAATTTGCCCCCTACAAATGTAAAAACAAAAATGAAAAAAATAGATCTTCCGTATATAGAAGCATCCAACTTTGAGCCTCATTTCTCTCACCAGTCCAGTCACAGAGTTATCCAACATGGCCTCTCCTCCAGATCATGTATGTGGCTTGCCAAGAGTTCTTGGAATAGGAGGCAGAGGAATCACCTTCACAAAGGTAATGAGATTGTCCCTTCAAATCTTGCATCCAAGGCCATGTCTCACTCAACAAAATAAATGTTCTTATTCATATAGCCAGAAGCATCTTGGAACATTCATTTACTCAACAATGATGGTCACTGAGCCCTGATCATGTGGCAGTATTGGAATACAGTGATAGAGTGAACACATGTCCACACCAGGTCGCTGGCCTTAACATTCCAGAGAGAGAGAGAGAGGCAATCACTCAACAAGAGAAGAATTACGAACTCTGAACTGTGCTCTGAAGGAAATTAAAAGGCTGATGAGCTAGAAAATGGGGGAGGGGAGGGAATCAGGAATGTCTACATTCAATCAGATAGTTAAGGACAACCTCTCTGAAGAAAAGTCATTTTAGTCCTAGGGGATGAAAAAGAGCTAGGGTTACAAAGATGTGAAGTGAGAGCGACCAGACATGGATAATAGTATGTGCAAAGGCCTTGAGATGGGACTGTACTTGCCACACTCAGGACTAGGAAGGTGTGTCTGGAGTGAGAGAGAGGAAGTGTGGTAGGAAATGAGGCCCAAGAGGCACTGAGAAACCAGACCATGCAGCGCTTTTTAGGGCTAATTACAGAGTGTCCTAATTGTGATGGAGATGTACTGACAAGTTTTGAGTAAAAGAGTGACTGACTTAGTACTTTAAAGGATTTCTCTGATTGCTCTGTTGAGAATAGGCTATCAAAGAGCAAAAGTAAAAGCTGGGACCCACAAGTCCGTTCCCTGTGTCTGCGTCTCTATTCCTGCCCTGCAAATAGATAACACTGGGAAACAGCTGTATAGCACAAGGAGCTCAGCTGTGTTCACCTAGAAAGGTGGGATGGGGGATGGTGGGAGGGAGGTTCAGGAGGGAGGGGATATATGTATACTTATGGCTGATTCACTTCGTTGTACAGCACAAACTAATACAACATTGTAAAGCAATTATACTCCAATTTTAAAAAAATAAAAAATTGCTTTTAAAAAGCAAGGAGCCCAGCAGCTATTTCTGCTTTATTCTTGCCCTTCTCTTTCCCCTTTCCCCTCCATTCTGCAGCCATTCAGTTCCTGACCTCAGTCTTCACCCCCTCCTTGCTGGCACTGCTCTCACCCTTTAGGCCTTATGACAGATTTGGTTTCTTCTTCTTGACCCTTGATATTCTCTCCATGGACGTGGTTTTCCTCCATACTCTGGCCTCATCCAGTGATGGCATCTGAATCACTTTCTGCCCGATCTAGGCTTGACCCCACCCTGTCTCCCACGAAGACCCTCACTGTTGGGAAGCTGGAGACTCATCTGAAGTCTGGTGGGCACTGTTTCAAGAACTGATTTTTTTCCAGGAAAAATGATGAATTTCTCACGAATTGAAGGACAATGAAAACTAATTGTTGGATAACCTAAAAGAAACACCTGGAGTAACAGGAAAATTTGGCCTTGGAATGCAGAATGAAGCAAGGCAAAGGCTAATAGAGTTCTGCCAAGACAACGCACTGGTCATAGCAAACACCCTCTTCCAACAACACAGGAGAAGACTCTACACATGGACATTACCAGATGGTCAACACCAAAATCAGATTGATTGTATTCTTTGCAGCCAAAGATGGAGAAGCTCTATACAGTCAGCAAAAATAAGACCTGGAGCGGACTGTGGCTCCTTATTACCAAATTCAGAGTTAAATTGAAGAAAGTGGGGAAAACCACTAGACCATTCAGGTATGACCTAAATCAAATCCCTTATGACTATACAGTGGAAGTGGCAAATAGATTTAAGGGACTAGATCTGATAGACAGAGTGCCTGATGAAATATGGATGGAGGTTCATGACATTGTACAGGAGACAGGGATCAAGACCATCCTCATGGAAAAGAAATGCAAAAAAGCAAAATGGCTGTTTGAGGAGGCCTTACAAATAGCTGTGAAAAGAAGAGAAGTGAAAAGCAAAGGAGAAAAGGAAAGATATAAGCATCTGAATGCAGAGTTCCAGAGAATAGCAAGAAGAGATAAGAAAGCCTTCTTCAGCGATCAATGCAAAGAAATAGAGGAAAACAACAGAATGGGAAAGACTAGACATCTCTTCAAGAAAATTAGAAATGCCAAGGGAACATTTCATGCAAAGATGGGCTCAATAGAGGACAGAAATGGTATGGACCTAACAGAAGCAGAAGATATTAAGAAGAGGTGGCAAGAATACACAGAAGGACTATACAAAAAAGATCTTCATGACACAGATAATCACGAAGGTGTGATCACTCACACTCACCTAGAGCCGGACATCCCTGAATGTAAAGTCAGGTGGGCCTTAGGAAACATCACTACAAACAAAGCTAGTGGAGGCGATGGAATTCCAGTTGAGCTATTTCAAATTCTAACAGATGATGCTGTGAAAGTGCTACACTCAGTATGCCAGCACATATGGAAAACTCAGCAGTGGCCACAGGACTGGAAAAAGTCAGTTTTCATTCCAATCCCACAGAAAGGTAATGCCAAAGAATGCTCAAACTACTGCACAATTGCACTCATCTCACATGCTAGTAAAGTAATGCTCAAAATTCTCCAAGCCAGGCTTCAGCAATATGTGAACTGTGAACTTCCAGATGTTCAAGCTGGCTTTAGAAAAGGCAGAGGAACCAGATTATACACATCTTTTTCACTTTCATGCTTTGGAGAAGGAAATGGCAACCCACTCCAGTGTTCTTGCTTGGAGAATCCCAGGGACGGGGGAGTCTGGTGGGCTGCCGTCTATGGGGTCGCACAGAGTCGGACACGACTGCTAAGTCGCTTCAGTCGTGTCCGACTCTGTGCGACCCCATAGACGGCAGCCCACTAGGCTCCTCCGTTCCTGGGATTCTCCAGGCAGCAGGGCTACATACAGCTAATTTCAGATTACTATCTAATGACCATTCATTATGGGGTCAGCATGATGTCTCCATTGGGTAAAGAAAGTGAAAGATTTAAAAGAAGAAAAATGACAATACCACAATGACAATACCAATACTAATGATATCAGCTGAAACTAGGTAAGTAATTACATGCACCTGTGCATATTCCCAAGTACATATGCAGGAAATTAGCTAGAGCCTGTCAATATAATGGTACTAGATTTTAGAATCCATACCTAAAGCACATAAACCTAGCAAACGAATGAGAGTAAACACTAAACTCCATTAAAATACTGAAAAGTTTTATTTTGTGGGATCTGATAAAACAGCTAACTCCAGAATCAAGCTGATGAATTCAAATATGTAGTGCCAAGCACAGGGCTAGATAAAGGACATTTTGTATAGACTCACTCAATCGTATCCAACTCTTTACAGCCTCATGGACTGTAGCCCTCCAGGCTCCTCTGTCCATAGGATTTTTCAGGCAAGAATACTGGAGCGGGTTGCAATGCGCTCCTCCAGGGGATCTTCCAGTCCCAGGGATCGAATCTGCATCTCTTGTGTCTCCTACATTGGCAGGCGGATTCTTTACCACTAGCGCCACTTAATATGACCTGGGAGGATGACACAGGGAGGTATTTGAAAAGCAAATACTTCAAGAGAAAGGAACTAAGTAGCAGAGCAACTGCTAACAAAAACTTATGAAGTGAACATGTACATTGGAGAACCATGAAGAAAAATAGGCTAAAATAATGAGACGTTTCCGCTTCCCTGTTGGCTCAGACGGTGAAAGATCCGCCTGCAATACGGGAGACCTGGGTTCGATCCCTGGGTTCAGAAGATCCCATGGAGAAGGGCATGGCAACTCACTCCAGTATTCTTGCCTGGAGAATCCCCATGGATAGAGGAGCCTGGCGGGCTGCAGTACATGGGGTCGCAAAGAGTCAGACACGACTGAGTGACTAAGCACATGGCACAGCCATACTTAAGAGTAAGCCCATGGAAGAAAAGGGAAACTCCAGAACTGTATATAGTATGCTTTTTTTTTTCCCTGTTCTGGAAAGCTCAGAGAGTGAAAAAGCTTCTCTTTCAAAAATATGCTAATAATAATTACACTTTTTTTTCATCTCACATCTGCTAGTATTATTTTTCTGTTTGATATGGTTAATAACCAGTTCCTCACAAAGTCACATGACCATACTGGGCAGGATCATATACAGAAAACTGTCAACAGAACAACAGGACACAGCTCAGTGATACACAGCAGTTTTCCCAGGAGTACCTTGGTTGCTTGTTTTTGAGGAAGATCAAAGCTTACATCATTATGGACTACTGCGACATTTACATGAGCTGGAGCTCAAGAAATATTTAGTAAGGAACCATGTTGACTTCCCTAGAGCGGAGTTCTTTTATCATTTCCTTATTTTTAAGTTGTGCAATTTTTACCTTAAGTTTTTTGCTGTTGAAGTATTTCAGAACAAATCTGAAACCCTACAACGCAACTATACTAAGGATTGTTCAGAATTATAATTTTACAAGTATTGCCAAATGTAACAGTGAAGTCTCTAGTGAATGAAACAGATATATAGAGGGACCAACCCCCAAAATTAAATTATTAAACGCAACTCTGTTTTCTTATAAACTAGAGACATGTGGTTTGTACAACTTTCCTAGGATGGACCTTCTGGATTCTAAATGGATCATGGTTTGAACAGAGTACTTTGTAAAATACCATCTTTCTAGGAGAAAAGAACTTATAACTCATTCATTATAATCAATGTAAAAACAAATATGTTAGGTACTATGAGGGATATATATTTATATATTTTAAAAACTTTACTAATAGCTTATATACAATAAAATTTTAAAATATATAGCTCATATAGCAATTCATATATCTATTTACATAAATTTTAGCTCTTAAAGTTTAAAAGGAAGAGGAACCAGAGATCAAATTGCCAACATCAGCTGGATCATCGAAAAAGCAAAAGAGTTCCAGAAAAACACCTGCTGCTGCTGCTAAGTCACTTCAGTCGTGTCCAACTCTGTGCGACCCCAGAGACGGCAGCCCACCAGGCTCCCCCGTCCCTGGGATTCTCCTGGCAAGAACACTGGAGTGGGTTGCCATTTCCTTCTCCAAAGCATGAAAGTGAAAAGTGAAAGTGAAGTCGCTCAGTTGTGTCCGACTCTTAGCGACCCCATGGACTGCAGCCTACCAGGCTCCTCCTTCCATGGGATTTGCCAGGCAAGAGTACTGGAATGGGGTGCCACTGCCTTCTCTGAGAAAAACATCTAGTTCTGCTTTATGCCAAAGCCTTTGACTGTGTGGATCATAATAAACTGTGGAAAATTCTGAAAGAGATGGGAATCCCAGACCACCTGACCTGCCTCTTGAGAAACCTGTATACAAGTGAGGAAGCAACAGTTAGAACTGGACACGGAACAACAGACTGGTTCCAAACAGGAAAAGGAGTACGTCAAGGCTGTATATTGTCCCCCTGCTTATTTTACTTATATGCAGAGTATATCATAAGAAACGCTGGGCTGGATGAAGCACAAGCTGGAATCAAGATTGCCGGGAGAAATGTCAATAACATCAGACATGCAGATGACACTACCCTTATGGCAGAAAGCAAAGAAGAACTAAAGAGCCTCTTGATGAAAGTGAAAGAAGAGAGTGAAAAATTTGGCTTAAAGCTCAACATTCAGAAAACGAAGATCATGGCATCTGGTCCCATCACTTCATGGCAAATAGATGGGGAAACAGTGGAAACAGTGGCTGACTTTTATTTTTTGGGGGTCCAAAATCACTACAGTGACTGCAGCCATGAAATTAAAAGATGCCTACTCCTTGGAAGGAAAGTTAGACACTATAGACACTATATTAGACACTATAGACACTACAGACTATAGTTAGACACTATAGACTATATTAGACACTATATTAAAAAGCAGAGACACTACTTTGCCAACAAAGGTCTGTCTAGTCAAGGCTATGGTTTTTCCAGTAGTCATGTATGGATGTGAGAGTTGGACTATAAAGAAAGCTGAGTGTTGAAGAATTGATGCTTTTGAACTGTGGTGTTGGGGAAGACTCTTGAGAGTCCCTTGGACTGCAAGGAGATCTAACCAGTCCACCCTAAAGGAAATTAGTCCTGGGTGTTCACTGGAAGGACTGATGTTGAAGCTGAAACTCCAATACTTTGGCCACCTGATGTGAAAAGCTGACTCATTTGAAAAGACCCTGATGCTGGGAAAGATTGAGGGCAGGAGAAGGGGACGACCGAGGATGAGATGGTTGGATGGCATCACCAACTCAATGGATATGAGTTTGGGTAAACTTCAGGAGTTGGTGATGGGCAGGGAGGCCTGGCGGGCTGCAGTCCATGGGGTTGCAAAGAGTAGGACACAACTGAGNTGAAACTCCAATACTTTGGCCACATGATGCGAAGAGCTGACTCATTTGAAAAGACCCTGATGCTGGGAAAGACTGAGGGCAGGAGAAGGAGACAACAGAGGATGAGATGGTTGGATGGCGTCACTGGCACAATGGACATGGGTTTGGGTGGACTCTGGAAGTTGTTGATGGACAGGGAGGCCTGGCGTGCTGCGATTCATGGGGTCGAGTCGGACACGACTGAGTGACTGAACTGAACTGAACCTAAAAGAAACATTGTCATGAATTTTAAGGTTTAAAATCAATACATCTATTGTAATTTTCATTGATCAATGACATTCCTCACAAACTCATTTTAATCTTTAACTTTTTCTTCTATGACTTCACTAAAGACTTCTAGGTCCCTCTATTCTTAGATCCCTCTTTACCTACCACACACACAAAATCCACTTAGAGTTTGTGTCACACACACACCACCGCCATACAGGTGTTCAAAGTTTTATAATTTCAAACTGCATTAATTTATTAAATCAACAAATATGTACTAAATGCCTCAGCTGTGTGTCAAGACCTATGCTGGATGCTTTGCATAAAGAAACAGGGCAAACATCCTGCCTCTGAGGAAACTGGGAAAAGATAAATCAACATCTTAGCAAGCAGTCAAGGCCAGGCGACAGAGTTGCCACTGTGACCCCTAGATCCAATTTCAAGCTTCATTATAAGAAACAGATTTCCCATTAGGCCCTGCACACAGTCAGTGTTTGTTGCTGATGGTGATGATGATTTGGTATTTTTCCAGAAGATCAGCTCTCAAATCTGAGGGCCATTCCAGTTAAACCCAAAGTATATTTCATCAAGGAATTGTCACTCATTGGCATGTATGGCCTTTAGCTAAAAACTGATGTGCTAAATGAGCAACGTTATCTTACTGAATTCACTTAACATGGATGATATTGCAGTCTTCCAAAACGATCTCATTCTTAAGTCTCCAAATTAACAGCTACTGCACTTCAACTGTCTCAATCATCTATTTGCTGTAGAATAGAAACAAAGACAGAATCTATCTCTGTTTTGATCACAGTCTAGTCAAGGGTTGAGCCTCCCAGATCAGATACATGTTCCTCACCATGAATCAGTGACCAGCTTTTGGCACACCTCAGCTTTCCCATGTGTATTCTATGATTGCTGCTATATATATAATAGAGATAGGAAGATGATATCATAATGCTCCAGGGAGCTTTAAATAAAGCTTTATGCATAAAAGAAAACAGTCTAAAAATAAAACCAAAGCTTCAGTTAGGTGCAAATTGGCCCCCAAATGGCATTTCAGAGTTTCATTAAGAAATGTCAAAGACAGCAGTAGTCCAAGCTATTGTCTACTTGAGGCCAGCTCTCTATCCATCATAGGTAATCCTGAGTGAATGGATTAACTTGCTGAAGCTCCAACTTGTCCTATAGCCATATGAACCAACAGAAAGCCGTTAAGAGGCAACCCAACAATTTGTCAAATACTTTATTTTGATAACTTACTGTCCATGAGATATTAAAAGGGTTAATAAGAATACATTTTCTTACCTGAGAGAAAGATAAAACTCGACATGAGAATGGTTCCATAAAGCTTCTGATATATAATGTGTCCTTTCATTGTTTAAATCTGCAATCAAAAAACCAGAAAGAAGCTGAGCTCAGTCAGAACAAACGATTTCCAAGTGCATGTGAATATGCTTGTCCTTTGCATCCCACACAAGAATTTTCCTATTGCTCAAAGCCAACATTTGTTGTTGTTGTTTAGTCGCTCAGTCGTGTCTAACTCTTATGACCCCATGGACTGTAGCCCTCCAGGCTCCTCTGTCTATGGGATTTCCTAGGCAAGAATACTGGAGTAGGTTGCCATCTACTTCTCAAGGATCCCGCCCCAGGAATCGAACCTGCGTCTCCTGCATTGGCAGGAGAGTTCTTTACCACTGAGCCACTAGGGAAGCCCCAAAGCTGACATAGTCAGCCACAATATAGACGCTTGTCTGAGTTATGCAGCTTGGCTGCCACCTCATCGATTGATTTATTTGCATATCTACTTAACACATTTTATTGAGTGCCTACTATGTGTAACACTGTGTTACACACTGGGAATACAGTGCTGGAAAGAAAAGACAGAGATACCTGCTTTCATGGGGCAGTTAGCCCAGAGGGGAACTCAGTCATTAAATGTATAATTACAAAAGGTGATATATTCAACTTTTTTTCTTTAAACCTCAGAAAATATTTTTTTTAATTGGAGTATAATTGCTCTACAATATTACTTTCTGCTGTATAACAAAGTGAATCAACTATATGTATACATATATCCCCTCCCTCTTGAGCCACCCCCACCCTCCCCAAAGCTGATATATTCAACCTTAATGCACACAACTTCAACCCAACTTGCTGTTTTAATGATCCGAAACTTTTTGGAGGAAGCATTGTACAAGATCTGATAAACAAAAGTAACTCATCAAATCATTGCTATTTCTAAAAGCACATCTGTTTAGAGAAACCTGATTATCTTCTTACATTGACCCACCTTTTCTCCTTAAATAGTCATAACTGAAACTGCTTATTTGGGAAACATACTGGAAGTCCCCCTTGCTCCAACCAAAAGCGGTATTAAAACTACAAATCCTATGGAAACTATTACAGAAGCTTGGCAGTAAGGCACTGGTGGGTATTTTCTGATTTTAAATAAAAAGTAAAATTAAAACAAAAGAAAATTTTTAAAAAAAGAAAAAAAAAATACACTTCTGAATGATTTACCACTGATTTTAACATTTTTTCTATAGAATAAGACAACATATTGTATTTCTTTCCACTTCTAAGCAGGGTTTGGAGTGAATAGACTCACTTTATATTTAAAGTAACAGAAGCCAATTAGGAAACCAAATGAGTCTTGGGCGTGCTATGAGCACCAGCCATTGATAAAGCTCTTCATATTTACCAAGTGTGCTACTGCTATTCTCATTAGAATAATAAGGAAATTTGTATGACTTGGATGGATTTTCTAAACTATAAGCTTAGAAGTAAGGGGCTGTCTAAATCTTTTATGACTTGCGAGATGAAATACAGTTTAAATTTCCAGTGCTGGAAGAGGATCCAACTGAGAATCCGTAACTAGCTTTGAGGCTGTATTGCTTATTGCCATTCCTTCATTTTCCTGGGCCTCAGTTTCCTTATCTGTAAAAATGGAGATAATAATCTGCTTATTTCCCAGAGCTGCTACAAAAGAGGATCAAATGAGGTGATATTTCAAAGGCAATTTTCAAAGTATAAAGTGCTATAGAAATGGATATGATTGCTATCTATAAAATGGAATTTTCAGCAGCAAACAATCCAATTTATACCTTCCTTGCATTTCCTCTAAACTTTTATAACAATTTCAAGGTATATTTCAGAAACTTACCTTGCACCCCATAAATAAACCATGGAACATTCATACTACAGAATACTATGCAGTCATTAAAAGGAATAAGATAAGTCTCTATGTTTATTAGGCATGAAAGGTGGGTTGGAAGAGGGGGGCTGACGACTGAGGATTTTTCCTTTGTATACCATACAATTCTGTACTGCTTGATTCTTTCATGATTAGCATACATTACCTACATAATTTTGAAACGTGAAGGAAAGGAGAAAGAAAAGGAGGGAGGGAGAAAGGAAGGGAGGAGAAACAGGAAGGAAGGAGACAACAGAGATAGGAAGGAAGAATGGGAATGAAAGGGGTTTCCTGTATGCCTCATACCATTCTGTACTGTTTACAGTGATCCTGCATTACTTTCATAATTTAAAAAAAAAATGAAGGAAAGAAGGAAAGGAAGAAAAGAGCAAGAGAGAAGAGAGGGTAGAAATTAAAGACTTTTATGTCTCATACAATTACATGCAATTTGGTTTTTATGATGAATATCTGTTACTTTTGTAGTTTAAAGAAATTTAAAGGAAAGTGAAACAGAAAGAAGGAAGGAAGACACTTACCTGAGGACTAGACTCCCTTAGCCTCCCACCCCTGTGTCACTGTGGAGTCCAGAAGATGAGTTTGCTTTTCCAATGACTAGATCTGGTTTCTGAATCCCTACATTTGATGTGAAATGAGACAAGCAAAAAAATAAAATAAAAAAGCAGGAGGCTCATTATCTGCTGGCCATGTCTCAGTCACCTTCTTCTGTGGATCAGATCAGCCTCTCTGCTCTTAGCTTTATGGGGCTTGTTGATTGGGTACATCTCCTTTTTGTGGCTGGTAGCACATCATGGGGCTGCTCTCCCAAGCATGAAATCAGCAGGAGTAAAGTTCTCAGGTATATCACACACCTGCAATAACCCATTAATTTGAGGACTCTTTCCCAGTTTTCAGTAACAATTATCTTCAGTTGCCAGTTGATTATGGCTTTGGTAAACTGGATCTGTTAAATAGACACTTGTTCACTTAAGCTCATTTCACTTTATTAAGACAATGGGGAGGAGGGGGCAGTGATGTTCAGAACTAGAAGCAGAATGCAGAGGCCAAGGAAGTATTAACTTGTTCACATCTGACACTGTCAGTAAAGGGAAGCCAGCTGTTTACTCTCACTGCAGATCCAGCCTTCAAATTGCCTTGAAAAGAAGTAAACTTACAGAACTGGTCTGTTGGTGTCATTCTCAAGATGGAAGAGGTAGCTTTTGCCCCAGAAGGTGTCAGTAAAGACCTCTGGGGATGATGGAAATACTAAATCCCATCAACCATCCAGAGATGATTCCTGCTACCCTCTGCATTTCCAAGATCGGAACCCTGAGGTCCACAGGGTAAAATGAATTGCTTAAGGTCATGGAGCTCATGAGAGGCAGAGCAGGAATGAGAACTGAGGCTCCTGACTCCCAGACCAGTGTGTTTTCCTTTCCACCTCACACGGTAAAAGGGAAAAGACAGTCTAAAAAGAGGCTGAGTCAATCTATCATCTGTAGGCTTTCCATGGGGGAAGGGGGAAGAAGGTGTGTATAGAATCACCCATTACTCATCCCCAAGCCCAGAAAATGTAATCAATATGTTGGATGAGAGCCCAGGCTTTGCAGAAGCTAGACTTGAGCTTGAATTGCTATTGTGTGAATTTAGAGCCAGATGTTCCTTAACATCTTTGGAACCCCTGTGTCCTCTTTTGTAAAACATGGATAAGGGCATTCACACCATGCCTGCTCATTGGTCTGTCTCTCTCCTCCCGCCATGAGCTCTGGAAGGGTGGAGGTTCCATGTTATTCAGTGGTTCACACACTGCCTGGCACATAAGCACTCAGTCAATACTTGATGAATGGGGACTTCCCTGGTGGTCCAGTGGTTAAGACTCTGCACTTCCAGTGCAGAAGGCACGGGTTCTATCCCTGTTCAGGGGAACTAAGATCCCACATGCCCCAAGGCATGGCCAAAGAAAAGATTTGATGAATAAATGACTATGCTTTTCTCCCCTCCTAAGGACAGGAAAACACATCTTTCTCCTCATGCCCTGCCCTCATTGCAGGTACTTAATGAATATTTGTTGAATTTTTTAAAAATTTAGGAGAGAATATATTCATACATACTTGAATATGTTAAAAAAATTCTCTGGAAGAAGACTTTGGTGAGAATAGTGGATTCTAGAAAAGGAGACTGAGAGGTCTTGAAGAAAACTCACTTTTCTCTGCATATGCTTTTGTACTATTAGAATTTTAATCATCTGCATGTATTGCTTTTTCAAAGAAGAACACTGAGGTTTAGTTTATTCGGTTATAGTGCAAATGAAATAATTGACGGGAAAATGAAATGTGGAAAAAAAATAAAAAAGTTGGAACCTTTTGGTCAAGAAGAAAAATGCCACCTGAGGAGGAAGGGCTTTCATGGCTACCTTCCATTCTCAGGAAGGTTATTAGGAGAATGTTGACCATCTGTTCTCCATCTCTATATAGTAATAGGAAATGGATTGAAATTGCAGTGGGAGATATGAATTAAATATAAATAAGTTATTATTGACAATAGGGGTTGATAAACACCAGAAAAAGCTATCACAGGATGTTATGAGCCATCCATCCCTGGAAACTCGAAGGTCTAGATAGCCATATGGCTCTGCTGATTGAAGTGTCCTCCACACAAAGTGCTGAGCTTGGTGAGACTCTGTCCCTGTTTTGGACAATACAATAGACCCTTAATCTGGTGAAGGTCCAGGCTGTCATCATTCCCTCTTCCCTTTCCTGCAATGAGCATCCCACCAGGCCAGTTAAGAGTCTGATGGTTTCCATACAACATGGCCCCCCAAACACAAGCACACGACTGAATTCAGGGCTGAACCATAGAAACAGTGGAAGAGTCCAGTGCTGGAGAAAAGACCATCTGAATGGATGACTTCCTAAGGGATTTCCAAGGACAATCTTGATTATATCTGATTGCTACCTCAAACACTGGGGACTTCCTGGGTACCTCAAATGGTAAAGAATCTGCCTGCAATGCAGAAGACCCAGGTTCAATCTCTGGGCCAGGAGGATCCCCTGGAAAAGGGCATGGAAACCCACTCCAGTATTCTTGCCTGGAGAATTCCATGGACAGAGGAGCCTGGCAGGCTACAGTCCATGGGGTCGCAAAGAATCAGACATGACTGAGTGACTAACACAGACACACCTCAAACACTACCTACCATCCCACCAACTCCCTGCTGGTAGTGGTTTCTGTGCGTACCGTCATTCTTTTGCTTTATACGTAGGCATCCCTCGACAACATGTAATACTATTTCTAGCAAAAGGCCAGCTTAGCTATTTGGGGCAAAGTGTTCTTACATAACCACAGTACACTTATCGAAATAGGGAAACTTACCTTGATGTACTATTATCTCCTATACAGTCCATATTCATATTTAACTAACTGTTTCACTAATGTCCTTTATTGAAATTTTGGCCCTCTGATCCAGGGTCCAGTCTAGGATGACACACTGCTTTTAGCTGTTATTAGTTTTCAGTATCCTTTAATCTGGAAATATTCCCTCAACCTGTATTGGACTTTAATCACATTGACATTTTTGAAGTGTACAGGCAGGTATTGTGCAGAATGTCCCTCAATTTGGTTTTGCATAATCTTTCCTCATAGTTCAGGTTATATATTTTTGGCAGGAATAACAGAAGTGATGTGTCCTTCTCAGTGCATCACACAGGACACACACGATGTTATTTTGTCCTATTATTGAGGATGTTAACTGTGATCACTTGGTTAAGATGATGTCTGACAGATTTCTCCATGTAAAAGTTATTCCATTTGTAATTTGCAAGTGATCTGTAAGAAAATGCTTCAGTTCAGTTCAGTTCAGTCGCTCAGTCGTGTCCAACTTTTTGCGACCCCATGAATCGCAGCATGCCAGGCCTCCCTATCCATCACCAACTCCTGGAGTCTACTCAAACTCACGTCCATCGAGTCGGTGATGCCATCCAGCCATCTCATCCTCTGTCATCCCCTTCTCCTCCTGCCCCCAATTCCTCCCAGCATCAGGGTCTTTTCCAATGAGTCAACTCTTTGCATGAGGTGGCCAAAGTATTGGAGTTTCAGCTTTAGCATCAGTCCTTCCAATGAACACCCAGGACTGATCTCCTTTAGGATGGACTGGTTGGATCTCCTTGCAGTCCAAGGGACTCTCAAGAGTCTTCTCCAACTCCACAGTTCAAAAGCATCAATTCTTCAGCGCTCAGCCTTCTTCACAATCCAACTCTCACATCCATACATGACTACTGGAAAAACCATAGCCTTGGCTAGACGGACCTTTGTTGGCAAAGTAATGTCTCTGCTTTTTAATATGCTATCTAGGTTGGTCATAACTTCTTATACTTAGTCTGTGTAAATATCCTATTCCTCATTGTCTTAGTTCACTCAAGATGCTATAAATATTACCAGAGACTGGGTGACTTATAGACAAGAGACATTTATTTCTCACAGTTCTGGAGACTGGGAAGTCCAAGATCAAGGCACCAGAAGATCTGGTATCTGGTGATGGCCCACCTCCAGGTCCATAGACAGCTGTATTCTTGCTGTGTCCTCACAAGGCAGAAGGAATGAGGGAGCTCTCTGGGGCCTCTTAAAAGGGCACTAATCCAATTCATTAAGAATCTATCCTCCTGACCCAATCACCTCCCAAAGCTTCACCTCCTAATACTATCACATTGTAGACTAGGCTTCAAGATATGAATTTGAGACACAAACATTCAGTGTATAGCAGTCCTTAAACCTTCAGTCAATAGTTTTAGCAGTCATTGCTAATTTTTGCCTAATGTTTGCCAAATGCCAGTTTTCTATTTCCATCATTTGTCCTTCACTTATTAGTAAGTTTTCTACAGAAAGAGCTTTCCCTTCTCCCATATTCACTCATTCATTCATTCATTTTTAACAGTATGAACTCATGGATTCTTACTTTATTGAGTGGTTTACAATCTATTATTATTTTGATGTTCAGTTCAGTTCAGTTCAGTCGCTCAGTCGTGTCTGACTCTTTGCGACCCCATGAATCGCAGCATACCAGGCCTCCCTGTCCATCATCAACTCCCAGAGTTCACTCAGACTCACGTCCATCGAGTCAGTGATGTTCACATAGTCCTAAATGGGACAAATTGCCAACAGGAACTCTTTCAAGCTGGGCTCTGTGTCCTTTTGACACATCCCTGTGATTCTTTTTTTTTTTTTTAATATTTATTTATTTGGCTATTTTGGGTTTTAGTTGTGGCATGTGGGATCTAGTTCCCTGACCAGATATGGAACCTGGGCCCCCTGCATTGGAAGCATGGAGTCTTAGCCACTGGGCCACCAGAGAAGTTCCAACACATGCCTGTGATTCTCTGAGCACTTCTTACCTTCTTGCACAAGATACTCCAGGTTTCTCTTGTATTTTCCCTGCCTCAGACTTACAGTTTGCCATTCTTTTAGGACCCCTGGTTCCATTTAATGGATAATAGTGTCTAGAAGCCAAGATCTGGGTCATGACAGAGTTTTGAGTTGAAGAATAACATGATCTGACATGTTTTAAAAGGATCACTCAGCATACTGTGCTAAAAATTGACTCTAAGGGGATGAGGGAGAAAGCAGGAAGATGCATTGGTGCTGACAGAGTAGACTTCTTTCTCTGCAGTGCCAGTCTGAGTATATGACTCTTCTGCCAAAATTTTTCAACAGATAATATCATTATCATTTAATTATCTAATGATTTTCCCACTCATCCTTCAAGACTCAACACACCAATTTAAAAAAATATATTTATTTTTGGTTGCGCTGGGTCTTGATTGCTGAGGACTTTTCTCTAGTTTCTGAGAGTGGGAGGCTACTCTCTAGCTGTGGGGCTTATTTGCTCCGAGGCACGTGGAATCTTCCCAGACAGGGAATCAAACCCAAGTTCCCTGCATTGGCAGGCAGATTCTTAACCACTGGACCACCAAGGAAGCCCCAGTACAGCTATTGTTTTCCTCTGTGTAGCCTTCCCTGAGCAATTCCCTCCACTTGCATCCCATCCTAGGTATAAATGATCATTCAGGCTATCATGAGATAGTGCCTTTCCTTCAGTCAAATTTCTAGACTCTGGGAGGGAGAAAGTCACCTTTTCAGGTTTCTTTTATCCTAATTTATCAACTATAATGATTGACCCTCGGGTATGAAGCCTTTGGAAGCTCAGGTTCACTAGACCCTGGCCCCATAGTACAAGTGAAGCCCCAAGGCTGGAATCCTTGAGATTAAACAGAGGTAATCTGGTGGCTCAGAGGTTAAAGCATCTGCCTCTGATGTGGGAGACCCGGGTTCGATCCCTGGGTCGGGAAGATCCCCTGGAGAAGGAAATGGCAATCCACTCCAGTATTCTTGCCTGGAGAATCCCATGGGCGGAGAAGCCTAGTAGGTTACAGTCCACGGGGTCGCAAAGAGTCGGACACGACTGAGCGACTTCACCTCAATAGGACTTTCAGGAGAGCACAGGCCTGCACAGACAACCCTAGGAAGATGGGTAGGCCAGAATTCAAAGGAGCCTGGGGCACAGGGAAGAGGGAAGTAATTGACTAATTAGGAGAAATAATTCCGTTGAGTTTTCCCCTGTTTATTCCCTCTGTTCATACTCTGTTTTCATTGTCTTTAATTTATTTATTGCTTTGCTTATTTGGGGCTGTACTGGGCCTTTGTTGCTGCGCAGGCCTTCCTCTGGTTGCAGTGAGCAGGGGCTGCTCTGGCTGTGCTGCACGGGCTTCTTCTTGCAGTGGCCTCTCTTGTTGCAGAGCATGGGCTCTAGGCTCCCAGGCTTCAGTGGTTGTGGCTCCCAGGCTCTAGAACTCAGGCTCAGTGCTTGTGGTATGAGCTTAGGTGCTCCGTGGCATGTGGAATCCTCTTGGACCAGGGATCGAACCCGTGTCCCCTGCATTGACAGGTGAATTCTTAACCGCTGGACCACCAGGAAAGTCCCTTCAGATGGAAGCCCTTCTTCTCTTAGTGCCCTCCAAATCTTACTGAAGCCCAGCAATAACGTTATTCCTCTTGTTATCTGACAATGAGTTACGGTCATCCAAGTAGGTCAGATCACAGCCTTTAATCCAGCTGGAAAACTGTAAAACGCTTCAAGTTAGTCCTCCTGCAAAGATCTAGCTTTCTGAAATACTTCCTTCCGGGTCTTAAAGATGAGTTTCATGAGCAGGTCTTGGGTCCCTATCAAAGTGCTCTAATGTCAACGCCCTCCAGCCACAGGCTACCAGGAACACAGTCACAGTTGAGCTTTCATTACTTGTTGCCACGAAGGAGAATACACACCATGAGGAACCATAAGAGGGAGTTAGAAAGGACTAATTACAGGGTTTGGGTTTGGGTTGGGTAATTTGGGGAGAGTTTAAGAAAGCAAGGAGGGCTTCCCTGGTGGCTCAGTGGTAAAGAATCCACTTGTCACTGCAGGAAAAATGGGTTCCATCCCTGAGCAACTAAGCCTGTGCACCATAGCTACTGAGCCCACGCCCTAGAGCCCATGCTCTGCAACAGAAGTCACTGCAATGAGAAGTCCTCGCACCACAACTAGAAAGTAGCCCCTGCTTGCTGCAACTGGAAAAAAGCCCGCTCAACGTGGAAGACCCAGCACAGCCAAAAATAGATAAATAAAATCATGAAAGAAAGGGTTTGCTTTACACAAGGTGCTGTCAGAAAGCGGGGACAAGTGTATCATTGGGTATCTCAGTAAATCTGACTAGAGTGAGGCTAAAGCTAGAATTGGGAAAGGCTGAAGCTAGCGTTGGTAGATAAGCAGCAGTCACTGAGATTAGCCAGGAGAAGGCAATGTTTGGCAGTGTGTCGGTTGCACAGTGACCTTGTTTTTGTTTGTGCTTAGACAAAATTATGAAGTGACCTTGTTTTGTCTGACTTGACTGTAGTCTTGGAGTAATCTTATCTGACACTGCGTGCCAAGTCACTTCAGTCATGTCCAACTCTGCAACCCTATGGACCGTAGCCAGCCAGGCTTCTCTGTCCATGGGATTCTCCAGGCAAGAATACTGGAGTGGGTTGCCATGCCCTCCTCCAGGGAATCTTCCCAACCCAGGGATCAAACCCTTGTCTCTTACAACTCCTGCATTGGCAGGTGGGTTCTTTACCGCTTGAGCCACTTGGAAAGCTCTATCTGACACTGGTGTTCTGTAAAATTATGTCTCACAGGAGAACATGGTCTAGCTGTGAGTACCAGTCCAACCTATACCAACACTGAGGCTCAGATGTGAGCACCAGACCATTTCCTGGTTGTCAGGGACTGCTTCTTTTCTTTCTCCTTCGGCCTAAGGCAGGTGAAGTCAGGCTGCAGGTCGTTACTCTTGGGTAGCCAGATTTCCCCACTGCAGATTGGAAGGTTGTTTTGAAAACACAGTCTGTACTGGGACTGGGATTTTTCTCTCCTGCTTGCTGCAGAGTGAGTTTCTGCATGCTCTGATATGAAAATGACTGCACAATAAGAAATCAATATAAAAGGACTTTGGGTATTTTGCATCAGCCAACTATAACACAAGCAATCATCAGAATCAATAACCAGTAATAGGTCTTAAAGTCAGAAGTCTAGAATATAAAACCCAGATAATGAAAACATGTTTCAGAATTCAGTCAGGTTTGTTTTAGACAAGCAGGTGGCTTTTTCTTTTAGCCTAGTCACAAACTCTTCTGCTTGCCCTGTAGTGCTTACATAAGTATAACAAGTAGTATTGCTCTAGCACAAACTTCCCCTTGGCTGGCTAAGATGAAATCAAGGGCAATGTGATTGCCCAGGACAACTCTGGATAATAAGTTTAGATGAGTTTGTTGAGCTTCCAGAGCAGAAGCATACCTTTCATAACTTCCATTAGTGGCAGAGACAGATTTCAGACCCTGATTCTAGTTGAATTATCCCCATTATGGGAATTGTGGCTCATAGTGCAGATGTAGAGAGGAAATCAATTCTCCTTCTTGGAAGTACTCCTGAATAACTCGTGCTTGCCTCACTTTCGAGGCTTCTGGGCATCCTTCTCAAGGTAGAAGGCTGATGTCCACATAAGAAGTGGTACCCTAGTGCAGCACAGATTATATTATGCAATGTTAAGACTACAACTATTACTTACTACAACAGAAGTGAGCCCAATTTGTGTCTCTCAAGGTGGACATATCTCTTTAATAGAGTTAAATAGTTCCCACAAAGCAGGTTGAAGAGAACAAACAGACTGCTGCAATCAAAATATGCTCAATATTAGCATCGACTCCTGATTGACCAGGCCTTGCTGATAGGATTATAACAACTTCAACAGAAGCATTTTGTTGAGGTGAGATCAAGGTCCAGTTTTCATAAGACTAAAGGTTGAGGTTAATGTTGTGAGGAAAACAGGTACCAGAAGGGACTTGTAAAAGGGAATCTACCTCCTGAAGTGTTTCAAGGAACAGCTATTAAATTGTTGCCAACAGGGTTAGGTAGTGGGTAACAGAGTCTGCAGTCAGTTAAATTCAGAGCACTGATTACAGGGAAAACACATAAGAAAGTCTTGCTTTTTCTTAAGTGATAGAAGGAGACATAGGGTGACAAAAATCATGGGATGGAGATAAGGGATGTCCCATTAGTGTTCTAAAAGGCATCAAGTAGAATAATAGGGAGGTTTAGTGAAAGAGAAAAGGAATAGAAAAGAAGGTAGAAGAATCAGAAAATTCATCTTGTTCTGTCATTTGGGGCAAATGCTGTTCACCTTAGAGGTCAGCAACTTGTCCTGTCATCTTGGATAGAAGCTGTCCACCTCTGAAGTCAACAGACTCTGGAGGATTCCTAAGAATCCAAAGTTTCAGGTCTTCAAGTAGAGTGGATGTCTTGTAATCAGGATGAACTGACACGTATCTTTTGAGTTGAGAACCATGAACCCAAGGATCAATATATTGGAGCCATATGCTGTGACATATGTTAACAGTACCTGATAAGGTCTTCTCTTTTGAGGCTCAAGAGCAGTTTTTCTCCACTGTCTTTTCCAGAAGATGAAATCTCCAGGTTGCCAGAGCATATCAAGGCTGTTCAGGTTAGCTATTTTGGCAATGTGACTGTACACATAGGTGATAAAGCCAGAGGTATTGTCTGAATCCCTTGCGTGAACAGAGTAGAATTGAAGGCTGAGGGTGAGATTCCCAAACACATAGAGCTTATTATTTCATTAACCTTTAGTAATTCATAAGCTAGTTTGTGGGTCCCAGAGGCAATTGACCTTACAGACATTAAAGTTAATGGCAATACTTTAGGTCATAGAAGATTTAGGGTTTCTGACAGCATTGCTAGTTTTTACTAAAGTGTTCCATTTTTTATGAGGATGCTGGTTGATAAAGACAATGGAAGTTTCTGGGTAAAAGAGGAAAAGCTTACCGAGCTTCTTAATAATGGCACTGGTAAAATGAGTTCCACTATGACTACAGGTATAAGTTGGAATGGAAAAAAATGAGATTAAGATTTTATTTTTTCCAGTTAGAACCTACTACATGTTTAATTGTGTACCACCCAAATTCCTATGCTGAAGTTCTAACCCTCAGAACTTCAGAAAGTGATTTTTTGGAAGTGGAATCTTTGCAGATGTAGTTAGTTAAGTTGAAAGGTCATCAATGTTAGCCCTAATCCGGTGTGACTAGTATTCTTATAAAAAGAGAAATTTGGGCACAGAAACAGGGAAACTGATAGCCATCCACGAGCCAAGGAGAAAGGCCTCACAGCCTCAGAGGAAGCCAACCCTGCCCACACCTTGATCTTGGACTTCTAGCCTCCAGAACTGTGAGACCGTCAATTCCTATTGTTGGCGCCACCTAGTTTGTGGTACTTTATTACTGCAGCCCAAGCAGACTAATCCAGGGCTGTAACCCTCTGACAGGAAATGCTTTAACCACCCTGAAAATAAACAATAACCAGATACTTACAGCCTTGTTATTGCTGTTTAGTGACTCAGTTGTGTCAAACTCTTTTGTGACCCCATGGACTATAGCCCCACCAGGCTCCTCTGTCCATGTGATCTCCCAGGCGAGAATACTAGAATGGGTTGCCATTTCCTCCGCCAGGGGATCTTCCCAACCCAGGGACCGAACCTGTGTCTCCCGTGTCTCCTGCACTGCAGGCAGATTCTTTACCAGTGAGCCACCTGGGATGCCTACTTATAGCCTCATGAGGAGATATTTGTAGAAATTAACTTGGAGGTATTCAAATGGCCCTTCAAGCTTCTATTCCTGTCCACAATCCAACTTTACAGTTTAACCAGGTTTATGTTGTTAGAAGGTAGAGCATGTTTTGGGAACATGCCTCTAAAATTACCCCAACCCAACAATATTAAGTATAACATCATGGCAAATTTATCTCGGTTATTATGGTTAATATCATGAGGAATTCTGGCTAACACCCATTTTAAAGGATTGACGTAACCAGTTAGCCAGACCAAGAGTACCAAATATTGTCTTTATGAAATGAGCCTTCAAACTTTTCCAGATATATTTTTTTCCAAATTAGAAGCTTCTGTCTGACAATAAACAACAGCAAACAACAAACTTAGAGGAGTCTATTAATATTAAGGCCTCTCCTTTCTAGGTCATTACAGGAGCAATTATCTTAGTAAAAGCTGCTTATTTAGTGGCGAAAATGATTAGTTAAGGTTTTATCATGAAATGCTGGGTCCTTGCACTTTGAATGATGCTCCACTTTTATTGTAACTATTTCTTTAAGTTAATAGCATCTAAAAGTTCTTTAATTTGTCCATTTTTACAAGTGTTTCTGTTGAGGTCAGAAAACCTCTGTGTTTAAAAGCATTTTGAAGTCAGATTAACCTAAAGCCATATACTTACAATCAATATAAATATTTTCTTTTATCCTTTGCCAATTGGTAAGTCAAAGTGAGGGCAACCAATTCAGCTACCTGAATAGATTTAATTTATATGAGAGGTTTATATTCTAAGAGTAAATGTAAGTCTGTGATTGTATATTCTGTTTGTCAACTTTGGTTTTACTTTTTATATATGAACAATTAACAAACACAATTATATTAACATTACTCAAAGAGGGTTCTAGAAGTTCTGTACAGTATATGGTGTTGGGGAGAGGGAAATTTCCCCTCTCTCCCTTTCACGTTCTTGTGGCTGGACTAATAATAAAATTGATACAAGACAGATTAAAAGGAGGAAAAGAAATAAATTTTAATTTGTGTATACAAAAGTCTCATAGAAATAGGATCTAAGAAGTAGCCAAAGCAGGCAGCTTTTATACTTTTTAGACAAAGAAGCAATACATTTGTAAGGAATTGACAGGACAAAGAAATATAGATTCTGGGTGCTCAGTTAAAGAAGAATCTAAACAGAGTATAAGCTTGGGGTAATCAATGAAAGAAGCTACAAAGTTTGTTTATACAAACCAGAGATGGCCTAAATTCCCCACCTCTGGTGTTAAGAGCATCCTACCTCCAGATGTAGATGTGTACCTTTCACAGGAGATTTATTTCCTTCTTTCAGGGAGACAGAAAGGAGGTCAGGGTGTCCCTCTTACACTGACCATGTCTAAGTAACTTTTATTAAAAATATTTAATATGTCATTAAAGCGTATTTTGAGGTAGCCTGCTCTGGGCCCCAATGGATACTTTTTTGCTGTTGGATTTTTTTGTTTCGACAGAGGGTATGGGGTTTCTTTTTTTAAGCAAAGGAAAGAGGCTGGGCTTATAGCATTGCAGCAATGGACAGTGATATTTGAAGAGGAAAGCAACAGCACTTTATAGGAAGTAGGTAACAAGCTAAAATGGCACCCCACTCCAGTACTCTTGCCTGGAAAATCCCATGGGCGGAGGAGCCTGGTAGGCTGCAGTCCATGAGGTCGCTAAGAGTCAGACATGACTGAGCGACTTCAGTTTCACTTCTCACTTACATGCGCTGGAGAAGGAAATGGCAACCCACTCCAGTGTTCTTGCCTGGAGAATCCCAGGGACGGGGGAGCCTGGTGGGCTGCCGTCTATAGGATCACACAGAGTCGGACACGACTGAAGTGACTTAGCAGCAGCAGCAGCAACAAGCTAAAAAATGGTGAGCACTATTTTTTTTAATACAAGAGATTTTACCGCATGGAGAACCATGAAGTTTACTTAGAACTAAACTCAGTAAGGTTTTCACATGTTTTGCTACTGCTGTTCCAGTTCTTAAGGAAGTGGGATATATCTTGGCTCCCGGGTCTAATCAAAGGTTGAAATAAACCCCAGGGCTCTGATTAGTGCCTAAGAGCTAAGGCCATACTCCTAGTGCCTGTTCACACTCTTTATGAACCATAGAGGAAGTAGGTTTGTGAAGCTATAGAATTCTGGAAAACTGCCAGATATTATTTATAAAAAAAAAAAAATTCTGGAAAACATTTTGTGGTTAACAGTTATTGTATCAGTCTTTGTGCTTTATCTAATAATATGCTTCTTCTACCTTGAAAAGTACTCAGTCATTAAAATACATTCATATATAACCTGGTCCTGGTCTGATTACATCACAGTTAAGGCCAGGTCATAATAGGTGATTAGCACACAATAGTGCATCCTGGGCAGGGGCAGAGTATAAATACTGGGTCACTCCTAGTGAGAGCTCAGACGCTGGAGAAGAGCCTAGATGAAGATATCAGAAGCCCACCTTCGTGACTAGGCTTACATCCAGAGAATCACTAACATCTATCCATTCACCTGGGGTTGCAGTTGACATCTATCAAGTCCCATCAGAAGCAGACTTGCCCGAAAAAGAACAAGGTAGGAGAGAAAGTGAATGGGGTACATGGAACAAGCAGCAGAGCTAAGGTTTCGAGGTGAAACTCTCCAAGACTCTATTTACTATTAATTTATCCTATTTGCTGCAAAAAGAGTTGGAGACACCTTATAAGGATTCATTCAATAGAGTCATCCAAACAAATTTTAAATCAAATGAGATAGAGCACAAAAGACTAAAGGGACAAAGCATGTAATCTAGTCCAGGAGCAAGGTAAAGATGTAGTTATGATGCTGGGTCTCAATTCAAACCAGCAGCAAAGGCAGAATTTGAACTAGAGTAGTCGGATTCAAAGGAAATAATGGACTTGGACTTTGAAAGATAAGTGGCCTTTGTGTGGGTGGAGATGAAGTTAACAGCTATTTCAGGCCGAGGTTAAGCTCTAACACCTACACTAAGTCTGGGTAAAGCACCTAGAGCAGAGATGATCGGGAGGAGCCTTGGGAGACGGATGAGGCTAGAGGGAGAACAAGCGACAAATCACAGAGTCTTTAATGAATGTCTACTTTTCCATCGTTCAAAAGTTTTCAAGGTTCTGAAGTATGGGGAAACTTAGATGTGCCTTAGAAAATACACTGGATAATGAGATAAATGTAGTGTCTCAATGTGAGTGCACCTAGGTATGGGAATGGGCAGAGTTGTCTTTACCAAGGGTTGCCTGGTTACTGTAACTTAGGGAGACTGTGACATCACAAAATGGCAGCGGGGAGGATGGGAGGGGATATGAAAAGATGGAGGGTGAGAAAATGGGACCATGAGAGATTTCCGAGACTCCCTAGTAAATAGCTACTTTTTGCACTTTTGCCCCAAGGGAGGTTGTTCAGAAAAGAGATACATTCCCTGACATCACTATTCATGTGCCTGAGGGGCTGAAGGGCCCATGGTGAGGTGGAGTGGAGAGGGAGCGGGGAGGATCCATGATGCCACACAATGGAGGCATGATTCATCTTCCTCACATGGGGCCTTTTAGTCAATCAGGGAGCACCTTCTGCTGACACATGAATAGTGATGTCAGGGATGACTAATACAGCCCTCTATTCCTTCCCCTGGGGTAGGGAGCATTGTGTGAAGATGCAAGTGTTATGGGGGAGTACTAACTTCTAGGTACAGCTAGTTTCTGTGGTATGGGCACTGAGGTGGGAAGCAAGAACACTGATTTCTAATATGAACACATGATTAAGTAGGAGATAGCCATTGGCCAGCTTCCACTAATGGGAAATTTTGGTTTGTGAGACAATTAAAGCCTCCATCATGGCTCCTCTGTCCTCCTTCTCCCTCCCTCTCTGTGGGTTCCTTAGCCAATCAGAGGGCACCTTGTGCTGACATATGAATAGTGATGTCAAGGATGGCTTCTGCTACCCTGTCAAGTCCTTTTCCTAGGACTAGGTCTGGAGAATGAAAGTGGGTGTCCAGGGGGACTACTACTTTCCAAGGCCAACTCTATTACTACTAATGGCCTGTCACATGGGGTGCTGCCATCAAATCAAGCAGCTTGGCTGTTGATACAGAGTTTGCGATTAAGTAAGAGTCATCCATTGGTCAGCTTCCACCAATGAGAGACCTTAGTCTGAAAGGCCATCAATGCCTCACAATGGAGGTGTCAAGGGTCAAGGCTCCTCCCCACACCCCTTGAGTCCCTCAGCCAATCAGAGAGCACCTTGTGTTCACATGTGAATAGTGATATCAGAAATATTTTCTTGTACCCTTTCAAGTCCTTTTCCTAGCACTAGGTCTGGAGAATGAAAGTGGGTGTGTCTTGGGGGGCAACCATCTTCCAAGGCCAATCTTCCAAGACCTCTCAAACTAAGGTCACCTATTGGTGGAAGCTTTCCCAATGGCTACCCTCCTTGTCTTCACAGTCTTTTTATCAGCAGCCATGTGCTGGCATTTTACCCCAGAATTTCAGATCATAGTTTCTGATCTTTGAGAAGAACTAGGGTTGGCCCTAGAAGATAGTGCTACCCTCATGACATCTCCATTTCCATACTCTGCACTCTGCCCTACAGGAAGGAGTTGAGAGGGTAGGAGAAGTTATCCCCAACATCACTACTCAAACATCAAGTCTAGGGTACTCTCTGAGTGGTCAAAAGGAGCTATGGGAGGGGGAGGAGCCATGTAGCCTCCAATGTGAGGCGTTGTTGACCTCTCAAACTAAGATCTCCCATTGGTGGAAGCTGGCCCCAAAGCTGCCTCTTACTTAGTCACATACTCTGTATCAGCAGTCCCTCTGCTTATTTACCACTCCAGCACCCCAAATCATAAGATCTGGCCTTTAAGACAAATAAGGATGATCTTGGAAGTAGTGTTCCTTCATTATACTTCCACCTCTAGTGCAGTCTACCTTGGGAAAGGAGTTCAGAGGGTTCCAGAAGCCATTGCTGACATTACTAAGCACATGTCTGATCAAGGTTCTCTCTGAAGGGACACATGGTGTGGGGGGGGGAAGCCATGATGCCTCCACTGTCAGGTGTCAACTGGCCTCTGAATCTATGTATTCCCATTGATGGGAGCTGGACCAATAGCTGCCCTCTTACTTAATAAGAGTTACCCTTTGCCAGCCACGTGGGGGTTTGTGTTAGATCTAAAGGTGAAAAGGTCTCTCTCCCATTACCACTCTCCTGAGTATACAAAAAGCATAAGCGAGTTTTAATGAGGGATTATTATGTCTTAAGATGTTAAGAGATAAATGTCAGTTGAGAGCTTATGGAACAAGATAGATACTATTACACAAAATGGGAAAGGAATTTTTTAATCTTTCTGTGTAGTTATATGTAAATGCATATACTATATGGTCTATATAATTTATATACTCTATAAACATATAATGTAAAAACATTTCCAGTCAGAAAAGATATAGGCCTTTTCCTGACCCCATTTGAATCTTTTGAAACTGATTTTAATTTGCTTTGGGGATATATATGAATTGGGCCATGGTTGCTATGGAGATCTCAAAGCTCATCCTATCTTCTCTCTCGTTATGTCTAAAATGATGTCTTTGGGGAGATTCAAATTATGAGAATGAGGACTGTGGGTGTCTGCCTCTCAAGATGCCACTTGTTATCAGCTACCATCTTCTCCTAAACTAGAAAGGTTCATAGATTCCCAATCTTAATAGATGATTACATTTCATAGTAGATCTTTTATCCTGTCAACCATTCTGAATAACACACCAAATTAATTTGGGGGCATAAGTGGATGTGCTTTTTAGGAGAGTTTGGCTCTATTTTCAGCTGTGAATTATGCATTAGTAAGAATTATTTGGACAGCATTCATCATAGTTTCCAAAGTTAATGAAATTCCATTACACTTCAGTACATTTTCATTTCACCCAGTGGTAAATTAATTCTCCTTCCCTCTTTCAGTCTCTCACTCCCCTTTTGCATCATTTACAGTAGTTAGAGAACATGGAGAGGTTTCACAACTAGAATAAGTTAAATAAGGGCCAGGAAAGACAGATGTTACTGATTCCCTCTGTAATGATGATGTACTCTATAACTCAATGCCAAGATGAGCAAGGTTGCTTGTTTCCACAGCTGTCACTGCTGTTTCCATTGCTCAAGAATTCAGGGCAAGGACCGGGTTCAGAGGGCTACAACTTAGAAGTTGGGCTCATGTCTCATCCTAACACAGAACTCCCACTTATGAGCTGCACACAGTGGCAGCTCAGGCCACCCAGTTACCACACTGAATAGATTGCTTGACCTAGGGAAACTCTTTGAGCAAATGAGACAACCAGTAGCCCTGCCAGGTCCAGCTTTACCCTGCTGAGAAGCAAACAGGGAGCTCTCCTAGGTGCTGGATATTTCCCTTTAATTGTCTTGGCCTAGTCCTTCCTTGCGGAGAAGGCAATGGCACCCCACTCCAATACTCTTGCCTGGAAAATACCATGGATGGAGGAGCCTGGTAGGCTGCAGTCCTTGGGGTCTCGAAGAGTCAGACACGACTGAGCAACTTCACTTTCACTTTTCACTTTCATGCATTGGAGAAGGAAATGGCAACCCACTCCAGTGTTCTTGCCTGGAGAATCCCAGGGACGGGGGAGCCTGGTGGGCTGCCGTCTATGGGGTCGCACAGTCGGACACGACTGAAGCGACTTAGCAGCAGCAGTCCCTCCCCAGTACCACCCTGCTTCCAGCCCTAGTTACAACTCAAACCAAACCCTGCTCCCACATGGCAAGAAACCTGTCTGTCTGGTTCTCCAGCAGCTGACCCAAGTGTACTCTGGCAGCTAATTTCACTCTCACTCACAGGAAGCTCTGCATGTTTCTAGATTCTTCTTCCAGTGAATAGTGGTTCAAACATAGTTCTGGCTCTGAACTCAGAAAGACCAGGCATAGAGGGACTTGGACTTGCTTGGGAATGCTGCTGTGCTGCAGATCAACTTGAGCCCTAGTTTCCACAGCATGAAATGTAGATGAGCTCCCTCTTAGAGACCAATGATGAGGAAGATATGAGATACTATCTGGGAAAATATTGAGCATTTGCCTGAAGCTTGGTAAATGGCAGTTCTTATGACTATTACTTAGGCCATTCTAGTGATGCACTCTGACTGCTTTCTGATTCCTTGTGCCTTTTCCCTTTTATTTGCTCTGAGGAATGGCCTCCTGCTCATCCCTGATGAGACTTAGAGGGAGGCACTAGTGTGTGACAGGTATTGCCCCACTCACATAATACCCCTGGCTTCCTAGTCTAAGCCAGTCTAGTCCAACCTAAGCATGTGACTTCCTTCCTTCCTCATTCCCCCACTCAGAAATCTGCCCAGATCCCGTTGATTACCTCAGCTATTTGGGGGTTGGCGTTCTGCCTACAGCAAGTTTGAGAGGGCTAGGGCTTCTTTCTGCTGTTTCATTCAGCCCTGCCTCAGGTCCCATGAGACACTGTGCTGGACAAATAGATATTTAGTGAGAACCTGTTCCTACTCCAGACACCACACTAAATACTAAAGATTTGATGGTCAACAAAGTTAGACAAAGTCTCTGTTCTCTCAGAACTCAGTCTACTAGGATTGATAGATATTAATTCACACCTTAATGATTTAAATAACCCGAGGCTAAGATAGGTGCTCTGTAGAGTGATTTTTACCATAAAGCTAAAAGAAGCTAATAAAGCTTCCAGTAAATGTCAGGGCCCCTCATTTGAACAAGCCCCTATAAGATACTGGGAGTTATAGAATGTTCTAGATGGAGACAGGATATAGATATTAAAGTCACCCCCAGAACATTACCCTTGTGGCTCAGCTGGTAAAGAATCCACCTGCAGTGCAGGAGACCTGGGTTTGATCCCTGGGTTGGGAAGATCCCCTGGAGAAGGGAAAGGCTACCCACTCCAGTATTCTGGCCTAGAGAATTCCATGGACTGTATAGTCCATGGGGTCACAAAGAGTCGGACACAACTGAACGACTTTCACTTCACTTCACCTCACAAGATGATACAAGACTTGAGGTGAAAAGGAAGATCATTTTCAGAGAGTTTACTGGTTTCATTATACAAATAGGTAACAAACTTTCAGCCTTTAGGCAGATATATGTTTTATTTTTAGAAAAAGGATGGAACTTTTGAATCCTTTATAAAAGGAAGGGGTTCCAAATTCCTAAATATCAAAACCATACAAAAACAAGTCTGTTTCCATGGCTGAAAAAGTCCTCAGTTCTGTCAGAACAATTAGAAATGACCACAGTCATATGAATTGTTTTCTGATCAATGGTATTCAGCCAAAGTAACTGGAATAAAATCAACCAGATGGCAATCCCATTGATTGTACAATCATCTGCCATTTTCCATTCCAAGGAAATGATCTCCACATGAACAATCCAGGCATGTCATAGCACAGACTCTTGCTTATATATAGTAGTCACCACTTCAGAGTACTCCTCAGCTTGATTTAGTTGCTCTGTATAACACAATGCGTATTTATTTAGATTACTTGATACTCTCTACTTCAGTTAGCTCCAGACGGGTTCCTTCCAGAGGTAAAAGGCAGAGAGCATATTTATTTGCTTGCTTTAACCATATTGGCAGGTAGTCAGGCAAACACAACCGTGACAATATCTGTCTAGTAAGCTACCCAGAGCTCCCATGCCAGGAGGGTGATTTGAGTCAGGTGGAGGTAAGTGGGTAACCTCGACAACCTTCTTAGTTGTCAGGGAAATGACAGAACCAGGGAAGTACCCTCAGTTCAGTTCAGTCGCTCAGCCATGTTTGACTCTTTGCGACCCCATGAATTGCAGCATGGTAGGCCTCCCTGTCCATCACCAACTCATGGAGTTCACCCAGACTCATGTCCATTGAGTCGTTAATGCCATCCAGCCAACTCATCCTCTGTCATCCCTTTCTCCTCCTGTCCCCAATCCCTCCCAGCAACAGGGTCTTTTCCAGTGAGTCAGCTCTTCATATGAGGTGGCCAAAGTACTGGAGTTTCAGCTTTAGCATCATTCCTTCCAAAGAACACCCAGGACTGATCTTCTTTAGAATGGACTGGTTAGATCTCCTTGCAGTCCAAGGGACTCTCAAGAGTCTTCTCTAACACCACAGTTCAAAAGCATCAATTCTTTGGCGCTCAGTTTCCTTCACAGTTCAACTCTCACATCCATACATGACCACTGGAAAAACCATAGCCTTGACTAGACGGACCTTTGTTGGCAAAGTAATGTCTCTGCTTTTCAATAAGCTATCTAGGTTGGTCATAACTTTTCTTCCAAGGAGTAAGCGTCTTTTAATTTCATGGCTGCAGTCACCATCTGCAGTGATTTTGGAGCCCAAAAAAGTAAAGTCTGACACTGTTTCCACTGTTTCCCCATCTATTTCCCATGAAGTGATGGGACCAGATGTCATGATCTTCGCTTTCTGAATGTTGAGCTTTAAGCCAACTTTTTCAGTCTCCTCTTTCACTTTTATCAAGAGGCTTTTTAGTTCCTCTTCACTTTCTGCCATAAGGGTGGTGTCATCTGCATATCTGAGGTTATTGATATTTCT